>PVIJ01012726.1:0-21500 GCA_004024925.1 Scalopus aquaticus
TTTTTTGCATGTGGCTGTCCAGTTTTCCCAGCACCATTTATTGAATAGACTGTCCTTATTCCACTGCATTTTCTTTGCTCCTTTGTCAAAGATTAGTTGTTCATAGATATGTGGCTTTAATTCTGGGTATTCTATTCGGTTCCATTGGTCTTTCTGTCTGTTTTTGTTCCAGTACCATGCTGTTTTAATTATTATGGCTCTGTAGTATAGTTTGAAATCAGGGAGTGAAATTCCTCCATTTTATTTCTTTTTAGTTAGTAGGGCTTTAGCTATGCGAAGTTTTTTGTGTAAATGCTAGTATATATTTTAATACTGATAGCACATCTCAATTTTGAGTGGCCATATTTCAAATGTTCAATTGCTGTACATGTTCTGCGGGTACCATATTGTGTAAGCATCAGATTGGATAGAGAAACTTAGAGTCACATCGATTAAGGAACTTACTCAAGGATTCATAACTAGTTAAGTGGGCTTGACCCTGGTGTGGTCTTCTGTTTAAACAGGAAGAGTCTTGGATCTGTGGTTTCCAGATTATCATAATTTACTTGTGATACTGTGGGTTGAGACTATCGAATAGGAAACTGGAGATGTTACAGAGATTGATTCTATTTTTTTAAGTAAGGATTCTTTATTACAAGTTTTAGAAATGCCATAGATTTTATCTTTTATAAATTATGCTCCATATGAGATTTGGATGCACAGACTAATTTGGAAATAACATCTCTAGTCTGGGAAATCCTTGAAGTCTCATTTGTATATCCATCAGTTCCTATATTTATTAATTCATTTAACAAGTATTTATTGAACATTTCCTATACTTAGCAATGTGGATACATGGGAAACAAAACAGAGCCCCGCCCTCTTGAAGCTTTTATTCTTTAACCTACAAACAAAATATGGTGGCTTCATAGAGGCAGCTGCAATAAATGCTGGTAGAATCAAATTTAGTTGACAATATTTGATAATGATTTACCAATTTCCCTTCCTGGAGTACTCAGTAAAAATCTTGAGGAAAGGACAAAAATATGGGTTACCATGAAATCACTTTTGTTTGCCTATTTTTATTCCTTTATAACAAACATATTTGAAGAAGTTGTAATATGAGGAGAACATGGTATGAATTCTGAATTGATTCCCTTTGGTTAAATTAATCTGTTAGCATCTTGAACATTTGGAATAGTGTGTGTGTGTGCGCGCGCACATGCACATGTGTGTACACGTGGATTCAGCATGCATTTTCCCTTCCTTCAGCGTGGCATTTTTACTGTATCCTTAAACAGACAAAGGACATATGTTGATGCCTTTTGCACATTTGTGTTAGAACTTCTCAATTTTGAGAAAGAAAAGAAGGTACCACTCCTACTTCCAGCACAATTAACTTGCTTGGGCTGGTGTTTTTGAGTCAAAAAATGCACATTAAATTATTATCATGATCTAGAAACTTTACAGGGTCTGGGCACTCTGCAGTGAATCAGGCCCCCATGTCCCCAGCCTTTACTACCTTATATCCCAGAGGAATTTGAAGGAATTACGCTTTACTAAATATTCCCACTTAGGCTCACTTGAATTTGGAGCATGCTGATTGCATGATCCTTTTACGATTTACCCTATGTTTATATTAGTTGTTTTGTTTGATTGGTTTTTATGTATATTTTAACTTGATATATATAATGCTGTTTCTTGAACGAATTTACAATGCACTGCTTCTCCACCTAGAAGAAAGCAAGATTGCTCAGCTGATTTTTCTTTAAGCTAAGAATTTTTATTTGCCCATTTAGACTAGCTAAACTTTGAAGAAAATGCAGATAGCCTACTGTTTGAAATGGTGAAGAGAACCAGAAGCATTAATTTAAAAATTCATAAATCCCTTGTACTATGCAAATTAATGGCCTGTAACCTTTTTTTCCAGGTGACTTATTTTGACTTAACTATGTCCAGATAAATGTGTTTATTTAGGAGAGCTCAATGCTACCAAAAACTGACATGTTAAGCATCAACTTTAGCTCATAAAATGTATGAGGTATGTGGACCACCCTCTGTTTTCTCATTATGCCAAATAATGGAAAGTGGAAATCACTCTAATCCTTTCTTCTATGTCTGCTGTACCTCTGCAAATATGATAAACTCAATCCAATTAAAAGTCATTACCTCTCCAAGGCTATGCCTCGCAGTCTATAACCTTTTGTTTCATAATCCTCTCGATTATCTGTCTTCATCATTTAGCCATCTCCCACTTTAGTTTTCTCTTAAAGAAGTGGAATATCACTTTTTGTGTTGAATATTGTAGTCTCTCTATTCAATGCAGTTTTATATTACAGAAGTTAATTCTTCCTGGGCATTTGTCTTATCTCCTGGACTAGTTTGTAAATCCTTTGAAATCAGCAATTTCACTTTTATTCTTCTTAAAGCACCCCCCATGGTGCTTTGCATATAGAAGTCTTGTTGACTAAATGATTAATGGCTTGTAGTATATGTTGGATCATAGTTCCTAAGATTTAATAGTAGTAATGAGTTTTAAAAAGCTGCATGAAGATATATAAATGCAACAACAACCACAAAAACAAACCAAAGTAACAACAGTACAAAGTTTAAGTTGCTGCATCAACTACAAATTCTATAGACTTCAGGTATATTTCCTGCATCCAGTGAATTTTCTTAACATCAAGTATTTTTGATATCGTTGGAATGTTTCCACTTTTCCCTCTTGAGCTGCAAGTTTACATAGGTTTACATGGATTGACCCACAATATATTTGAATATACAAGCATCTTGGTTGTTTAAATGAGAAAACTGGTCATTTTCTGGCTCCCTTAGCTCTGAGATTCTACATTGCTGTTAAAATTGATATTTCAATCAGTTATTCTGAGGCTGAAGCAACATAATGTCAAAAGACTTTATGAACCTAACTAGCATAGCTGTAAAACCCATTAATACAAGCCATTTGCTAAAGAAGATTATTGAAGTAAGTCCATAACATGATCATCAAAAGCACAAAACAAAACCATTGAGATTTTGCTTATTCTGGAGAATAATTTCTAATCTAAGTAAGAATCATTTTATATAATGTTGACATAAATGGGCAGTAAACTCTTGTATTCGTATGCTACTAAATATGAAATTACAGTAGCTGGGCTTTTGCATTCCTTTTTACAAAGCATCTTGATGAATAAATTGCTCCTTTTTCTGAGAGCATTTTTCACTGCATAAATAGAGCTCTAAAATTCATTTTGCTACTTCGGCTTTTGGATAAGTTACTTTAACTGTTACAGTCATGTTGTGATGTTATTTGGGACAGAGCCACTCCCCTGAAGCAGTGTGGTACATGGTGAGAAGTAGTTTTACCTTTTCTCTGATGACTCTTGCCTGAGATTGGAGGCACCAGGATGATGGAGCTGGTTTTGGATCTGACTACTACATGATTCTGAGGTCATTCAGAACTATCTCTGGCTTGTTTGGCACAACTTTTAATTCAAACTGAAAGATAACTATTGTGGTTTGGACCATTATAGACTAGTGGGCGTTGGATTTACAGTAGCCTACTTTGTTCACAGCAGAACTTCTATTCTTTTTCTTTTTTCAGTGAGGTAGAGCAATCAGAAATATATTTTAACTAGTTAAACAACAGGGAAACTATGTTATCCATGTAGCATTCCCTTGTATTTTGTAATGGAAATGTGGTCAATGCTGTCTTAGAACCTGTGGGAGTAATCATTTATGAGTTATTTAGAAGTAGTGAGAATGAATCATCCCTGTTTTGTTCTTCACTTTACTGTGCACAACTGGTGAACTCAGAAATAAATGTGAACAATAAGTACATTTCCATCAAGAATTGAAACAAGAGTTTTGTTCTTTAACATTTAATACATACATGGTTTTAGTCAGTCTAGAGCTCGGGTTTCTATGAGATTGGCAGGCTCAATTACAGAATTATTTTTAACTTTTAATGTTCCTCACTCTTCCTAACCTCATCTTAAACCTTATTTTACTGTCATGTACCTGTTACCATCTCTGTGTTCACTACTCAACTCTAAGTTCCTTGAGGACAGAACATTTACGTTATTTAAATATACATCTAGCCTGAACAACTTGCATTGTTTCAGGCATAGTATGCTACAAAATGAAGTTCTGTAAGTGGTAGATGAATAAGTCTGAGAAGCAGCATCTTTAGCAAAGACTCTCATCCCAACAACTCAATCACCTCATTTCCCTTTTAATTTTAGAAAAGAATTCAAATCTGGGTACTTTGTAGATACCCACAAAAATTCAACAGAACTATGTGACTGAAACACTCATACAAAGTTGGTAAAGTCTAGGACATCTGTTTAATCCTTCACTTTTCAAAGTATGGAGCCCACCAAAGGTTTTGAAAGTCAAATGTGTATTTATTCCACAGAGGAAACTTTATCAACCAGTGCAAAAGTTTACTGGCACTAGCTGGTGATATAATGGGTAGTTTAAATCCTTCTAACTGCAAATAATTTTTCAACAGTGTTTATGATTGTGGTAGAGCTTAGTGAGGCAGAAGTACAGATAGCATAAATATTTCGACAAAAGCTGATTGTACTGGAGTCATAAATAAATTAGACCCAGTTTGTAAATAAATTTAGGTTTTGCCAGCAAACATTTATAATCCTCTCTTGCTGCAAATGATAGTAATTTATATAGAAGAGGTACTGAATGCCTTTTTTTAAAAGTCAGTTCTCATTAGGAGGCAGTGCCTGGTGCCCGTCAAGTGTCTCAGACTGTGTGACTCAATTAGACATGAAGGATACTGTACAGACCACCTAATGCTACCAGTTATTGTACATGTTGTTAATGACAATTTCCAGAGACCATACAGAGTTCGGTAGTCTATGAAGTTGTCATATTATATCATTCCCTTAAATACCTAGCTTGTGTTACCACTTAGCAATGTTGAAATTACCCCCTCTCAAATCATAAGTGCTATTTAGTGTATGTATACACATATGCAGAGCACATCTGTTCATATTTTTCTGAAAACATTTTTTATCAAAGTGTATAATGGTTTCTCAAATTAAAAAGAAAACCCCTCCTTTATGTTTTTCAATGACTTCCATCCATCCTCATGGTTTTGAATGAGTTTACGTTTAATTCAATGTAGTGTTGTGAAACTCAATATGGGACCTTTTAGAGCCAGAAATGGAGGTAGAAAATTGCACTCCTTTGAATGATCTAAATTTATTTTACACTGAAGATACTACATTTGCAATGGGGTTAATCAAGGTCCATGCTGAAATTAGTCAAATCAAGGCAATTTCCCCACAGAATCACTTTAAGATCAGAAGTGATTATTGTTTTTGTTTGTTTGTTTGTTATCTTTGTGAGAACAAGGACCATTGTTCATTTTCAAGCATTATCTAATTTTGAGACTCTAATAAAATTTCACTCTTTTGAGCACTCTCTGCTACTTATCAAGAGTGTGGTTAGGTTAGTATTCTGTGCTGGTTCATCCTCGTTTATCAGCAAGCCATTGCTACAACTCCCTCTTCTGCCGGACGTGCATAATTATTTTCTTTCCTTTAGCAGGATTCCTGATTATAAGACAGCTCCTCTGTTTTGCAGCAGCAGTGAAGGGTCTCGGTCAAGTAAGCTGTGTGAATGAATTTGAACTTAGATTTACAGTTTTTTTTTAGTCCTGCCCACCCATCCTTGTTTACCGTATGGTAGAAAGGAGAACTCAGCCTCATTTACTTTTTGATCTTCATCTTTGGGGGTGGTTGTGAATGTTCTCACCCAGTTTATATTAGAACTCCATTTTTCCTGCTACAAAATACACTCCTCCAACCCCTCCTTTCTTTAACTTGTTGCTCCTGTGTTGGTCCTGTTGGTCTCTCCTTTGGAGGCAAGAAGGATCTCTGCCAAAAGCCACCAAGCCACACTTAGGTAATTATAATAAACAAGTCGGGGCGCTCATTTCACATGCAGAGCTGAATGAAGCAGAGCTTTAATCAAATGGATCCCAGTTGCCCAGTTGCCCCTCCATTGGCAATGACATATTAATGCACCCTCACGTTCCCCTCCTCCCCTTAAACAAAAATTTTTTTTTTTGAGGAAGCAAATCAGGTCACTTTTTAACATGCGAAGGGCTGCAGCTTTCCTCTGAAACCACCATCAACAACATAAACAAATTAGAGGTAGTAAACCACACTTTCTGCCCACACGTAAACCACAGTCCTCACCAGAGGGCAGTCTACTTAATGTGAGAATAACAGCCCAGTTTTATAAGCCTCTACTGGGAATAAATTCCAGTTTCACTGGTTAGAGCAACGTTAGGCAGCCAGAGCACAGTCTTTCCTAGGTTACATGTTGGGAGAGACCAAACCAATTCTCAAAGTATCTTTCCAGGAAATGTATTTTATAAACTTTTGGTACACCAAACTTTAACCATCCTTTGGTTTTCATTGTGAAGAACAGGAATTGCTGGAGTGGAGTTGATCCGGGGCTGAACTTGTCCAATGTACTTATGGAATGTGTAGGGAGGTGGGGACCTGACAAAGCTAAGATGCTCAGACTTTGACTCTTGGGGTTACGTGGGGTGAGGGTGACACATTGCTGATCCAGACCTCCGTCAGGGCTGTGCCTCTCCTGCTTTCCCCAAACTCAAATGGCATAGTTTACACCCCTCCCCCCATGTTGAGCCATATGGGAGTTGTAAAATATTCTCTATACCTTCCTGATGCTGATGTGCTTCCTTTCCTGACAATGGTCAGCCCTCAACTAATGTGTCCAGCCCTGAACTAATGTGTTCCGTCATCAGTAAATTCCTGCCTGTGATAGTCTTTTCTTAAATACCTGTTTAAACAGTAATTTAGATAAGAGTGTCCCACTTGTGTGCAACAGGAAATGCCTGCCTTCTTTTAGATACGCTGGCAAATAATTACTGTAGATATGGTTTGAATACTGAAAGGCTGTACTCTGGTCATTTCAGACTGCTTGAGAAGTAACCACCCAGTCTGCTGCGACTTGATTTTTAGGACATTTCTATTTTACTCTAAATTAATCTGAAGGAAAATCACTTTGGGGATCCAGAAAGCTTACGAGAAAAGCCAGCAGGTCAAAGATTGCCAGTCTCTCAAAATTCTTAAAAGAAAGTTGAGGCGCAGTTATAATGTAAAAGCAACACTATCTGATATGTGATAAGTCTGTTCTTACCTGGCTGTTCCAGTGGTGTTGGGGATCGTGGCTCCCTAACAACAGAAGACGTTAAACATTAGCCAGGTCATGTTTTTCCTTGGAATAAGACTCACAGAACTTAAGACCTTTATTTTAGCTTGTTTAGATTCTGTAAGTAGATACTAAAGTGCTTTACTGATGTGTCAACATTAAATTGTCTGGCAATTTCTTCCCATAACCATTTTTTAAAGCTAAGTTTCCTTGCTGAAGAGGAACTTTCAGAATTGACCAAACCCACTTCATAATAGTTGAGAAGCTACCAGTTTAATTCTTACATATCCTTATTTAGTGAGATGTCTGTGAAATTCCTAGGGGAGTGAAGAAACTCAATCAGATTTAAAGTCCACAGCATAAGCAAGAGGTGTATCCCAATGTTATGAGAGATGTTTGTTCATTCGTTTGGTCCTTTACTTTTCATTCACATGGCACTTTTTGCTTGTCTCCCAACACTCTTCCATAGTTTGGGGATCTTTTTGACAGCCCCCAAATGAAATAACTTTAGGAAACACTGGGAGGGGGGTCTCATAAGGAAGGGGTGGAATAGCCTGGTAGAAGGAAGTAGCAAATACTGGAGATGCAAAGAAGCTTAAAAGGTCATCAAAAAATTCCACATGCCAAGTCATGGTGATAGATTATTTCCCCAAAATAATGGTCTCTACCGTGAGAATTCTACAAGTGTAGTCCAGTGTCAAGAGACTCTGTGGAGGTCCATTTTCTTCTCACTCCATTCTGGAAGCAGAACATTATGAAGTCCACATATTTAGCAGCTTCTCATTCTAGTAGATGCCTGTGTTTCCTAAGCCTGCACCTCTGGATCCTTGCTACCATTCCTCAAAGTTAATTTAAGTCAGTGTTCTGGAAATTCATTTTCCTTATTTTTAATTAGTTTGCTTTCTTCCTTTAGTTGGGCTCTCAAATTTCATTATCTTGGGGCTATTCTCACAGAATATTCACTGGCCAGTTTATAGGCTCATTTTTTCGTTCTGTTTATACATCAGGCATTACTTCAGCTCCACCCTTTTCTCCAAGCCCAGCAAGTGTTCATTAGCTGTGTTGTTGGTACAGAGGTGCTGGCTCCTGAGGTCCTCTGCTTTCTCACAAACATACCACTGTAGCAGCTCTGGAACTGTCCTAATGAGGGAAGAAGAGCATGTCCGGTTTGGATTTTAGAAGGAAATGAATGTCTTCCCCCTCCTTCCTCTGCCCCTCCATTAGTAGGCATCGACTCATGGACTCGTGTCTATGTGCTCACGTCTTCCCAGGAGGTCCCTGGTGGGGCTCTGAGGTTTGGCAGCGCCACCTCTTCTCCCAGAGCTGGGCACACATCCTCAACTCGCAGCCACGTGTAATCCTTCCTGTCTGCTTGCAAGTTGGGCACAAAGTACTGGCGCTTGGGCCCACCCTCTTCTTTAGTAGCAATTAACCTTTACTACAGAGCTTCCTTTGAAGTTTGCTCATGTTTTTATTACAAAACTGCAATAAGGAACATAATGGGGGGAAATGTCTAAATTTCTGAGTTACCTAATCTGTTCAATTCCCCAGTTGGTCTCCTCCTGGCAGTTGTTTCATGCAGTTATGATCTCAACCAGTCTGCCTGAGATCTCAAAACATGTTTCTGTCTCAGCCTATTTTTAAGATTAGTGAGCCATTACACACACACACACACACACACACACACACACACACACACACTGCAAATACACAAGGATGTGTTATTACATACATATATATATGACTGAGTATGAAGAATTGATTTCTTGTGCAATACTTACAGAAATCAGTCTTACTCTATAGTCAAACCATATATCTGTGCTTTTAATATTACTTAATTGTGCTAATCTGTTCAGTTGCTTAATATTTTCTCTCAGTGAAGTAATGCGGAGTAGAGAGGAAAATCATTTGTGTTGGTATCGCTAATGATAATGCTGAGTGATAAGTATTCTATGGGTATGGAATTGCTATTAATGGTGAAACTCAGGATTTTGAATGGCAACTGCCCAGAAGATTTGCAGTTAAAGTAGGCAGAGAGGCCAAGTGAAACAAATGGTGAGTTATATAAAACCCACAAAAAGAGAAGGTATTTTAGGCCAGCCTTGCAAATAAGAACCAAAGAATTATGAGTGAAATGGCATTTTTTTCTAGCCTGCCATTCACAGGAGCTCAAATAAATGAGATCATTTTTCTCTGCTTTTCACTCAGCAGTAAATCATTGGTAACCCAAAGTTAGTAGAAAAGCAACTATATAACTCAAAGAAAATACAAAAGAATCCATTTTTTTTTTGCCTTAGGATGAGTAAGGGCTTTCTAAGAAAAAGGTAAAAATCACAAAGGAAACATAGATTTCCTTTCATAAAATTTAAATGTTTTTTGCAACATAATCTCCCTTAAAAAAACCAAATGATAAATAATGTACTGGGAAAGTAGCAAAACTATATCAAGGGTTAATTTCTTTGTCATGAATAAGTCAGACCAATAAAGGTGCAATTAAAATGGACAAACAGATGGAGAAAGATAAACACCATATGATTTCACTCATCTGGTGGAAAAATCAAATGAGTAAGTTAAATAAAAATAAACCTTAAAAAATGTGAAAAATGAACAAAAGCAATGAACAATTTACAAAAGAAGAAACATGAATGACAAACATATTTGGTCTCAGTAGTCCTGTACATGTGAATGAAAGCATCCATACATATATAATCTTTGTCATCGTATTACCAAATTACAAAAACAAGACGCGATAATACATACCAGTATGAATGGTAGGAGTATAAATTGGTATATACCAAAAAGATAGTCTGTCAATGCTTATGAGATATCCTTAAAGGAATATAATAACATAAGGGAATAACAGTAGATAAATGCAAATATTTATATGAAAGGATGTTCACTTCAGTGGTATTTATGGTATCAGAAAATTAGAATCAACTTAAATAAGTACTATGGAAATAATTCACTTGTGAATTCATATAATGGAATATTATGCAACAATTAAATATAGTTTTAGAAAATATTTAAAAAAAAATAAGGACGTGTTCAAAATAAACTACCAAGTGAAAGTTTATAAAAACACAAGCTGCTGACATAATATGGCCACAATTTTGGGGGGGAAAAAAGCAAACTTGAAAACTTATCTTTAAAAAAGCAAGTTGTCTGAGAGTTAAAGAGGACTGGAGTTCGACAGTCGCCTCCACTGTTTTCACATTTGCAAGCTAGAAGGTTATTCTTCTCGTCATGGTATTCTCACTGGATTATGAGCATCAAAATGAGAAAATATAGATACATCTATGCAAGTTATTTTTATCAGTATTATTTCTAGTCTTCTCTTTGCAGATTCTGATATGTTTTCAAAGTGGAATTCTCCTTAAAAGGAAATATATGTTAGTTATTCAAAGAGTCATAGAAATAAATATAATAAAATCCAAGTGTGGGTTCTTGCTTGGTCTCCAAGTGTCCAATTTAGAACTCCTAAAATATGATGAAGAGATTGATTTCTAAGAGTATTTTCCAAATTGTTTGCCTCAGATCCAACAGTAAGCTTGTCTTTTTGGCTACACTCAGTTAGTGACTAGCATAAAGAACCCATGAAGCAAATTCCAGGAGCAGGCAGTTCAGCTCCAAGAAGTTGCAAGGATTATTCATCCTCATGGGACTACAGATGTATGTAGCACTTACTTTTACCTGATAATTATCTATCATCATGGCGCCCAGTCTGTCAGTGTGATATCTAAACAGTGCTTTAATTAACTATAGATACAGCTTTAGAAAGGATATACCTATTTCCCCCCCAACAATAGAGATTTAATGGAGATATGATAATTGGGTAGTTTGTCATTTAGATGAAATGTTCTAGCAGTTTTTTGGATAGTTCTTCAATAATATATGTAGAGGGTATTCGTTTACTTTGTTTTATGCAAGTGTTCAATGTCATGTGATAATCTGCATTCATTGTTGAAAATTTCATAATACTAGATTATATTAAAATACTGTTGCATGTTTTGAGACATAAAGCTCAGCAGTTTTATATTTCCATTTTTTCCCTTCACAACCCTTTTTTATATTTAATTCAGATGATACTAGATTTATGGTGGCTTGAAAATAACTTGCTATGTTTTGCATATACATTTAATGCCTGCAAGTGGGTGAATAGGACTGCGAATCTTTCTCCTGGATTTGCTTGACCTATATAAGTTGTTCTTTAGGTTTAATTGGAATTTTTTGCCATTGTAAGCAGAATTGCACTCAGGCTTTAAATTCAAATTCTTCTGTGCAGCAGCCTGGGCACACATGCATTTTGTCTCCACAGGAATTGAAATCCAAATGCACTTGTTTAAATTATGCATTGGGAGAGTTTGTGGGTAACTCAAAGGTCATGGGGTCAGCTGTGCCAGTGGGAGGGCCCAGATGGGTTTTTCTATACGCTTCAAGATTTGAGATCACTTTTATGAAACTGACAGTTTGACTGATTTAACCCTTTGAGGAAATAGAGGAAATTTCATTGACATTAGTAGATAATTACTGTAGGAAATATTTCTATTCATTCAGATATCTTTTTGTTTCTTGCTGCTTACGAGGAGAAATCTATAGAATATACAATGTCTTCCAATTTACAGCACTTCTCAAGTAAAACAAAATCTTCACAATGGGTGATAAATCCTTTTAAGAATCTGCAAAATAACTTTGTATTTGCAGTAGTCTAATATCATCATTCTAGGAAGAATTTTTAAAATATGATTTCAGCTGTATCAGCAGTATTTGTGAACTTAAAGAGCAAAATTTTCCTGGAAGATACAATTCGATAGACTTTATCAAGGTTGTTTGGACCTTGAAGTATATTTCTTGATAATATTTCATTAGAGAACTATTATTATTATTTAATTATATTGACATGCCACCGGTTCACGTGGTTGTTGCTATTTTGTAAGTATAGTACCTACCCCAGGTACAGTTACCGTAATGTGCCTGGGCCCGCCACCAAAGCACCCATAGTCGTCAGGGTATTATTAAAACTGTTTCTTTTAATACCATGCTTGGAGATAAGTTATCTATTATGTATCTATTATGCTATCTATTGTGTTTCTTTTCTATGGGTTTAAAGGTGCTTTTTGGCAATGGGCTGTGGTAGGGGAATATGGGTGAGTTGGTGGTAGGTGTACTACAGGGTAATACCTGAAGAGGATGTCCAAATATTATCTCAATTAAAAACAAATTTAAAAAAATTGAAAATTCAATAATCTAAAAGAGAAAAAAAGGTGCTTTTGGGGATCAAAATAATTTCCCATATTTGATAGAAAAATATTGATTTGAGTTGATAATAATTAAAGTTAGATTAATTGGCCTGTTTTATTAAGTACTTTTATGCAGATCACTTTGGAGAATTCCTAAGAAATATGATTTCTGAGTCTGTCTTTAAGGACCCATTTCTGTGTTGGGAATAAAAGAATCATTCATATTAAACTCAATGCAACAATGCACTTACTCTAACAGATAGGGAAAATTCTTGGAACAGGGATACATAGGATGTCTGGGATACGTTTTGACTTGCTTGAGGAGATGTTGGATGAGCAGAGATAGAATATCCCAGCTGGAAGAACTGTAGAGGAAATGCTACTTGAGCTTAAAAGACAAGGATAGACTTATTTTAGCCTGGGACTCCTATTGAGGAGTTCTGAGAGTCAGAGAGAAAGGGCAACCCATTTTTAAACTGAGGGATATTTTATTGCAAATCTAAGAACTCTAGATTTTATCTATGGACACTGAGAATTATTGGAAGCTATTGCACAGGAAAGTGAATGTGTCAAGAAGGCAAATCCAAGCTCAGTGTTGAGGAATACTGGAAAGAGACTGGCTGTAGAGACCCATTAAGAGGACTGTTAGAAAATGCAGGAGTGAAAACATGGTTAGAAAGAATGGCATGAAGGTAAACACTTTGCATGAAGAATAGACATTACTTGATGACTGAATAGCTGGAAGATAAAGAAAATGTCCATGTTATTTTAGAATCCTAAATATGTCTAATTAGGAGGAAATTATTCTTAATGGAACTGGGCAATTGGGCAGGAGACTTGATTTGAAGGAAAATGATAATGTATGAGATTTTGGATATATTGAACTTGAATGGTAATTGAACTTGAATGGTAATGAACGTATATGTTGAGATCAAATATCCCGTAGGCCTAAGTTTGGATTCTGGGGTTTGGATTTATTCTTTTTAAAAATGGCATTATCTCATTGTTTGAATCAACAACCAAGCACCTCATTAGAAAGATACTTTTGAATGTACTATCACTTTGTGTGGGACTCAGCACTTTTAAGAGGACTCAGTACTTGTTGGACTATTCTTAATGAGTGTTAGAGTTAATTAATTTCTGTAATAAATTAGAGAAGGAATTGCGGCTACAACCCAGGTTTTTCTATCCCCTAGCACAATAAAGTATACTGGAACACTATAAGAATTCATAGAACTGCAGGGTTGTTAGGATTATCGCTTGATTTTAAAGGTCATCTAGTGTCCTCTCTACCCTAAATCAACAATCCCTCCCTATCATCCCTAACTTATGGTTATCTAGTCTACATTAGAACCTTGTGATGGGAACTTAAGGTAATCCATTTTATTTTTGCATGTCTCTGACTAAAATCTATATTTGCCATTTTAACCCATTTTTCTCAGTTCTACTCTTGAAGGTCAACTAATCAAACAAATCAAATTTGACCTTTAGTTCATAATCCTAGTGGACAATAAGAATGCGTTTATTTTCTTTAAGACAATGCAAATGTTCTTCAACCGGTAAACTAACTAGTGGGGAATTCAAGCCCATTATTGCATTATTCTCTCTGGCAAACTCTCCACGCCCCCGACCCCACACACAGTTGCATGGACCTCAGGTGGTTCTTTTATTTACTTTGGTGTTGGGCCTGTGCAGCTTTGGGGAGTCTCTTGAGTGCCCGTGCTGAGTGTCCAGTTCTAATTACTCTACCTGCTCTACCGTAATGATTTTGCTCTCTCCACTAAGGCGCTGTTCCGTGCAGAAACTCTCTGATCTATACCATTTCTCAGTTTGGAGGAAATTTCTCTATTTTGGACATACCCCATGGCGCTCCTTTTCTCTTTTCCTCTCTGGAAAAGTCACCAAGTTTCTTTAATAATTTTAGTTCTTATGAATATCCAGAAGAATCATCAGCTTCAAGTAGCTTTAACTTTATGCACAAGTTACTGAGGCAAGGAAATACCAAGAGCTTGGTCATGTGTTTGAAACAGGAAAGGAAAAATAGAGAAAGAACAAACACAAATTAATATTCCAATAAATAAGCCTGCCTTGTTGCACATGCCAGCCTTTGGAATCTTGGATGACTCTCCTATAATTTAGTCCAAGACACCACTACATGACAAAACTTTCCAATACCTTGTATAATGTGGTCAGCTCCCAGTTTGGGATGATTGTGTGGGGTTGTCCATGTCCATGTTTTCTTGTTATCGCTATTTCACTTAGGCCAATAATTAAATTGCTGATTGTTTCCCAGCTGGGTAAAGGATTGATTGGCCCATAGAGTACTGACAGTTGAAGATTAGCCCATTGGATTTATGAACTCACCACAGATAAAACTCAGAAATGATAATCCCTCCTCCCCAACTTGTGAATAACAGAGATCTTAATGCTGGTCTATTTTGACAGTAGTCTTTCCTATTTTGTCACCAAAGAAAACAACATTATCAACCAAGGACCAAGCTGCAAACATTTAATTACACTGGTCAATAAATTTTTACAAAAGTCATATAACTGAAATAAAATTAGTCATTTTTCTATCAATTTGTATGTGCTCAACACAAATATGACAGTCAAATTCTAATTTGGGCTCTAGTTTTTTTTGTAATCTGCAATAAATGGATGTTTACATCACGAAATGCATGCCAATAGTAATAGGCCTACGGTTAATACCTGTAAAAAATCAAGTCATAGACTACTTCTTAGATTTCTTGGCTTGACTCTTGTACCGCTGTTCAGGAGCATCTCTGGGGAGTGTCCAGTAGTAGTCAGCCAGCATTGTAGTGGACCGTTTTCCCTGGTATCTTTGTTCCATTGATACGATATCCTGATGAAAACTTTCACCATATTCAGCACTAACCATACCACAGTTTTCAAGGAAGAAATCCAGATGGGAATGAAGGAAGTGGATCTTTAGAGACAGATTGCAGCCAAGTTTCTGATACTGCATCCCCATGTCTTCTACTAGTTCCTTATAGTTTTCTGCCCTAACATTCCCAAGAAAGTTTGTAGACACTAGGCAAAAAGCATTCCATGCTTGTTTCGCATCACCCTGTAGCAAGTTGCTGAACCGGTCCTCTCAATGCAGACGGAATGTTTGGGTGGATGATTCTCGACTTCTTTTGCTTCGTTAATCCACCAAAAAGAGGAGGTACCAAGCAGAAGTAACAGTCTTTGATGTGGTTGCTTGGCTCTCTCCACACCATGGGGACTGCAAACGACATTGATAGTCTTTTGCCATTGTACCACTGTGAAAGCTGTGTTTTACATGTAGCACAGCATATATGCGGAGCCCAAAGCCTGTGTTGGTCACCAACCTTGCATCTGAAGTAAAGATGATAAGCCTTCTTCACTTGAGGAGTCATACTTTTTTTCTGGTTGGCAAATGTCACTTCCCCACAAGTAGAGCAGACATTGTCCACGCTATTAATGCACTTTCGAGGCATTACTGTTCTGTATTGTGCCTAAATGGATAAAATAATAACAGTTCTATGTCACAGTAGCTTAAACTGTCTCGCGTAACGTCTGAAATATTTTCAATGCTCAACCATTCCGATAGGGCTTTATGTAGTGCACTGCTGATGTCAGTTTACTTCAGCAGCCGCCTGGCAGTAGTATTGCATTGCATCAGAAAATGATGCAATCAACTGTGGATGATGTGTGCATGATGGTATTATGCAATGCGATGCAATATTACTTCATTCTAGGCTAATTTAGGATGTTGTTGTAGCCCTACTGCATAAATTTACACAGTGAAACATATAAAATGAATTATATGAAATATCTTCAAAACAAGAGCTAATAAAAATTTTTTCAGGGTTACATTCATGTTCAGCACACCAAGATACTACAAATTAGGGCCTTTTAAAGTCAGTAACGATCTCACTGTTGACCAGAGTTATTCTCTACTAGTAGGAATTCATGAAGTTCTTATTTCTTTACAGGTAATGAGTGTGTTTATGACAGCTACCCTGAAATTCCTTTGGAAGAGATGCCAGATGCAGATGGAGTAGCCAGCACTCCTTCCCTCAATATTCAGGAGCCATGCTCTCCAGCCACATCCAGCGAAGGCTTCACTCCAAAGGAGGGCTCTCCATACAAAGCTCCCATCTACATCCCTGATGATATTCCCATTCCTGCTGAATTTGAACTTCGAGAGTCAAATATGCCTGGAGCAGGACTAGGAATATGGACCAAAAGGAAGATTGAAGCAGGTGAAAAGTTTGGACCTTATGTAGGAGAGCAGAGGACAAACCTGAAAGATCCCAGTTATGGATGGGAGGTAAGAATATATTTTTAGTAACGAACTTATATGCATTTGATGTATAAGGAAGATACTGGATTTTAAGTGACCATAAATAAGCAAATTACTTTTGCTGCAAAATGTCTAAAAGAGGTCACTAAGAACAACCTTCCCAGATAATCTCACTTCTTCATAGAAAAAAGACATTGCTTAAAGGTGTGGCATAATAGAAGGAAACTCAAACAATGATTAGTCAAAGAATAGTACAAACTAGACAATAAACTAAAGGAAGAACATATAGTGTTCCTAGTTAACTTTCGGAAACACTGTATGTGGACGTCCAAGCAAGCAAATGCCATTATAGGGCATGTTTACTGGATTTTACTTTTTCTTTGGGTGGAGAGTCTTGGAAGACTCGAGCAAAGAGGCATTTGTTTTCTTCATTTTGTGTCTGAGTTAAGTTGGTTTTACTTTCATTCCACATGTTCATTTTGCTCTGTGATCTTCAAATATATTTTGTTTCCCTTGTGGTAACCCTGCTTTGATTCTACCTGTTTCTAGAATGTGAACACTGGACTGAATTTTGTGGTAATTCTTTATATTCAAATTGATCTAATTATTAATTCGTGCATTAAAAAGACAGCAAAAAATATGAAAATCAATCACTTTTTTTAGCCATAGTCTTCATAAAGCCCACCTGGAAATGCCTAAGAATGAGAAGTTATAGTCCGATTATAAAATCCAAATAAATTTTATTTCTATTAGGACAGGTATCTGTTCTTTTTCTAAGTTTATAAACTTTGTACAGATTCTGTATATACATATCTATTTCTACTTATTTTATAAATAGAAAACTTGTTAAACTATTGTATCATAATTTCTTAAAAAATTGGTCTATATTTGAAACACTTGCAAGCAATTTTTACATGGACAAGAAGGTATTTTTGGAGATGTGATTGACCTTTGGTTTCATAGTATTTCAGTTAGACAGAAATCAGATAAACTAGATTTATTTTGATATGTTCTCTTAAAAACAATTCTTGTTCAAATTCTGAAATGTCAAAAGTTAAGATCTGGCTTTGACATGATTACAAGCAGAGAAATCCTTCTTTAGTTTTGTTCTTAGCCACAGCTCCACTGAAGTTGTGGTTTAGCTGCATTGCCTTTACACATGTATATTGATAAGAGATTTTTTTGAAAAGCACTGTAGCATTAACTGATATGTGAGTTGAATACGTTTCAAACCAAATGCGTATGAACTTTACGTCATTATTGTTCACCTTAAAATAATGGCTATAAACATTCTAGTAATAGGTAACTCATTAAACTTTTATTACAAAATTTCTAGAGTTAAACAACAAGTGCAGTACTGCTAGAGATTATCCAGAAGTCTTGGAATAAACCAAAGCTTAATAATGAAATCATTTTGCAATTATTGGTAAATGCAGTTCTGTGTCTTTTTAAACATTTAAACAGGAGACCTGTTTTTGGGGGGTGAGGGATGAACGTGGGTGAAATTCTGCATTTAGAGGAAATTTAAAGTTAATTTTTTTTTCTTTCTGGAGTAAAATGTCTCAAAATATACATGGACAAATACCTTGAGAAATGTAAAATGATTCTTTTTTGTTATGTCAAAATTGAATTGTTTTATTGTTTGAAATTCAAGATACCGTCATAAAGAGCTCATGACTCTTGGCTAAATATCAACTATTCCCTCTTTTTTCTTCAGGAATTCAGTCAGTTGTCAATTCAGTAGTTTTCTTCACCATTTTAGTGGTTACCCTCACTTGGGTATCCGTGGTGAGCGAAAGCAGAGAAAGAGTAGAGAGAGGGTTTTTTGGTGATTTTGACAAACTTGTTATCCTTGGAAGAGGAATTCTCTTGGCTCTAGTGTTTTGTTTTGTTTTTAAATCTTATACTAGTTAATACAAAATCCAATCATAGGCAACCGAGTTGTTGTCACAAGGACATCTCACCCTACTCCTGCGTGTTCATTTTTAATCCTGTTCATTTTATATTTGTGCTCAACTGTAGCTGATTTTCTGCAATATTTGTTTAGATGGGTACTTGTGATTAACTTAGTATAACCTCTTTTTGGTATCCCTCCATTTAAAAAAACCTCAAATAAAGATGAAAAAAAAATCTCAGGCGAAGGAAAATAAACATGAATACAGAAAACCCAGATTTGACAATCATTCAGTGCTTACTGTGCATCAAATTCTAAAGGATTTCCCTGCAGAAACCCAACCTATCGTAACTGAATAAATCATTCTATCACCAGCATTACCCTTGCTCTTTTCTCCCTAAAAGACTTCTCAACTTGTTCATTTCTTGTATAGTAAAGTATATTATCATGTTTTCAGTTGCTCAAGCCAAAAAATGGATCATCTTTGTGCTCTTTTCCACACCAACCATATCTAATTCATCATTTCCATATTAAGTCAAGTCCCCATTCTTTGCACATGCTGTCTCCCTACATGGGAATCTCCTTTTACTTTCCATCCCATACCCAACTCTAGTTATTCTTCAGATTCTCTTCTTCCTTGATATTAGTGCCTGGACTTTCTAGTCACAATTTAGTGCTGCTTAAATTTTGTCCCATGATAACACCAATAAATTTTTTTACTAACAACCTTAAAGTATTGTTAAGTATCCAAATTATGTGTCTGGTTTCCCTCATAGAGTGAAATTTCCTTGAGAGGTTGCAAAGCTGTAGCCTTTAAATGTAGTGTCTTGATTGTATTCTACATGTACTGCCTATGGTGCCATCTAATGCCGAGTATATTACCTGAAATTACCAGACTCAGCTTTGGATGATATAACAAAATACTGTAGACTGGGTGGCTTCAACAGCAACATTTAATTTTGTTCTGGAGGCTAGAGTCCAAGATCAGGTTTCTGGCTGATTTGGTTTCTAGTGCAGGCAATTCACCTGGCTTCAGATGGCTGCCTTCTCGCTATGTCTTCCCACGGCCATTTATCCAAGCATGTTCACAGTGAGAGAGAAAGGAGCAGAGAGGGAAGGAGGAAGGAGGCAGGGGCCAGAGAGAGAGAAAGCAAGATCAGCAAGCAACACTCTGGTGTCTTATAAGGACACTAATCCTATAGAACCAAGGTCACACCCTTATGACCTCATTTAACAATAATTATCCTCTAAAGGCCCTATCTCCAAATAGGGGGTTAGGACTTCAACATATGGATTTGTGGAGGACCCAAACATTCAGTCCATGGCACATTTATCAAATATTTGCTTAATGAAAGAATGAGTGAATGCAAGAATAAATGAAAAAGATGAATGAATAGATGAATATAGGATTATGTGATTCTGAAAGAGGAGGCAAGAAGGGCAGGAATGAGCTGAAGTAGGTTCATGAAGAAAAACTACATGAAAACTACATTCTGGATTTTGGTCATGTGGAATCAAGTCTTAGCTCTGCCACTACTATGCAATGCTAGGAAAACTATTCAAAATCAATTGGTTTAGAATTTTCATTTAATCAATGGGCCGATGATAACTGTCAGACATCGTTAGTTGTTGTATAATTAAAATTAAGTAAAAACATATGGTAGTCTCTTCAAAGAAAGTTTTTCAAAGAGAAAACTCAATGATAATAATCTAATTAGGAGTCACCTTTCAGAATGCCACTTAAATAATTTTTTGAAAGTTAAATATATTTCCTAATTAAGGCAGTTTTTGAAAATCATTAAAATTTGATTGTAGAGAAATAGGATATATTTGAAAATATAATCCTATATGGTCAGGTAAAATGTCATTTGTGTGATATGTCCCAAAACAGTATTGGTTTAATAGAGAGAAATTTTAAAAATAATTTTAGAGTTTGGCAGTGATTGTCACCTTATAATGCATGGGACTTGTCTGTAACTATTGATTGTCTCTAGAATCAGAAAGTAATTAGTGACTGAATGCTTTTTCATAGGTTCAGTACTTTAGAGTTACAGATGAGTGGGGCGGGTAGGGGGGCAGAGGGAGTATTTTGTTTCAATATGAGGGTCTTCTTGTTTCCTTCTAAAGATGACCATTATGTGCAAGCATAGGAACTGCATGGCAGAGAAGAGGAAACCAGGCTTTGTAATGAGCCTGATGGGGCTCAAATCTGCCTCAAGATTCTGGGTGCTAGCTGAGTGATTTGGGAGAAATTACATAGTTCACTCACTGCCCCTCAGTCTATTTATGTGTAACATAGTGATAATTATTTTTGTGAGGATAAAATGTGACATTGTATGGTAAAGGCTTGCCAAAGAGCCTCCTACCTGGTAGAAGAGCTCAATAAAGGTAAACAACACAAAAAGGAACTCCGCTAAACTATAAACCTAAAATAGGGCCCTTAGATGGCACAAAGGTCAATTATTTTTTATTTGTATAATTTTGTAATTTATTTCTTTTCTCCATTTCCTGTTTCCTAGAAGTTCATTATCTTTGGAATGATCTAATTATGTGACTCTAGGTTTGTTTGAAATGGAAGCACAGATTGTTTTTCAATTAACAATTAAAACAAAGATCCAGGAGAGATTCATAAAATTTTTGAAGTCAAAGTCAAAGAGTATTTTGATGACATGTTTTTAAAAGTCTGAGTTTGGTGGGAAGGCAGTGTAAAGTTTTATTTCTTTGAAACATTGTCATGTCACACAATTTTTTTTGTGTGTGTGGCTATCACCATTGGTCATCATGAAACTCTGCAAGTAGATATGTCAGTTGATGAAGCAGCTATTAGGTGCCAAGCCCTATGTTTTGTCCATTCCACCCAGAATTGCTCCTGATTATTTTTTTGATCAGTTAA
>PVIJ01012726.1:21600-48415 GCA_004024925.1 Scalopus aquaticus
TTTTTTTTTTTTTAAAGATTTCATTGGACTCCAGGATTTTTGTACTCATTTTATTTATTTTTTTTTTAAAGATTTTATTTTTTATTTATACATACAAGTTGGGGTACAGGCCAGAGGCGTGGGGCGGCGAGAGGGTTCACCAGAGACAGAGCGGGTAGCAGAACAGGCAGATCAGAAGTACACTGCTGAGGGCAGCAGCGGGCGAGGCAGGAGAGGTCTGCCCCACCATGTGGGATTCTCCCTGGCCGGGCATCGAACTCGCGTCACCGCTGCCGACAGCTCCACAGCGCAGTGCTTAACCGCTGCGCCACCGGGGAGGCCCTTGATGCAGTGCTTTGACAATACATTATGTTCTAGGAACATAATCCTGAAATGTGATATTACAGTGAATGTGTGCCTCCCTACATCACTTTAAGAGAAATAGTTTTCCCATTTTAAGTTTGATTTTGAGTTCTTCAGTGATGCCTTACCTACTGAAACATGCAATCTCTATGCTAACTGAAACATGAATATCCATTAAAACAGAAACAAGATACTTAACAACCTAGTTCAGAATCAGGAGGCTGACAATCAAATAACATACATTTGGTAATAAGGAAAAATGTGGTAATTTGGGATTTTAAGATATGTACTAGATATATTTGAATGGCGATATTTCTCTTCTATTTCTCTATAGGTCTGCTCATACCAAAAAAGAATTTTACCTGGTTTGACATTGATCTTAGAGAAAAATGTTTATTCATTAATGATAAAGCAAGTGCACTTAATGTGTTGCATAACCTTAAAGTTAGGTGATTAAGAAGCAAAGCCCTTTGTCTTAATAATGTTCAGATGAATTGATTCTGAGGAAACACTTGCAATTATCCAAAATGGTGTGTTTAACAGACAGTTAAGGAAGATAACTACAATCTAATATAATATGTATTACTATAAAACTTTCCATTACAATGTATTTATTAAACCTTTGCAAAATTATTTAGAAGATGGCAAATATAGTTTGGATTTTCAAACTTACTTTGTGAGGAATTAAGAATTGCGAACATGATGAGAGAAAGCAAGGTTAAATTAATAGGAATCTGAACATGATTGTCATCAGGGCTCATTAAAATGTTACAGAATGTCTTAGAATATAATAAAACCAAGAAAAGAAGATGCACTTTATTTTATTCATCTATGCTTCTAGCATACTTAATAGACATTAAATCTCCAGTGTTCAAAGAAAGCAGACATTTGCTTTTCTGAAGTGCCATGAACAGTTTCTAATTTTAACCTTGTAAAGAAGTCAGATGTACCCCCTCCCCACCCACTTATGCTGTCAACATACTCTCTTCCATTAGAGATACTGATGGAGTCCTGTTTGTCTATTCCTCTTCTTGTTGTTGTGACAACCTCAATACTTCCAAAGTGGTGGTTGGTGATGTGGGCAAGTCTGATATAAAAAACTTTTCAAGTTCTCCAACTATCAAGCATCTTTTGTTTTACTCTCTCTTCCTTAAAATTCAACAAGAATTTCTGAGTCTCTCAATTTTCTAAAGAATATTGGGGGATTTTCTTCCAGTTAGGACCTCTGTATAAATTGTTAGAGTAATCCACAAAATGGACCAAAATAAGTTTCTTTTATTACTTATCTCACCTCCATACTTGCATGACGATTGCTTCCCTCTTTAGTTGCTAAATGAATAGTAGAATTTAGGGGTTCAAATTATGAAATGCCGAGGAAAGTTCCAAAACTAATAGATTTGACAGCTGGTTCTAGGATTTGTTCAGTTTAAGCCAGAGATTCTTATAATGCTTTGCTATTCTAGAGTGATTCCTTGGGACTGCTCCAACAGGGTATCTATTCTCTAAGTTTTTTCCTTGAGGATAAATTAGGCAGCAGTGGGAAGGAATGGGAAGTAACTGATTCAAATATCTTTCTGAAGTGGGGAAGAGTTGGTACAAAATCTTTGCTTTTGAGTTTGTTCGCTGTAGCAATGTGGAGATAATTTGTTCCAATTGTGATAGGTAGGTAGTCTGTAGAAATGGGGACACCGAGGGAATGTGTATGTGACTTGATTTGAACAATAAATATAATATGTTATTAATGTGGCATCTTAGTTTCTCAAAGTTCATTTACATCCACAAAATCATACAATATTTTGCAGTATTCCTATTATAAGAATTAAAATGAATTGTTATTTTAGCTATAAGAAAATTCAATAAATAAATGTCCTAGTTCTGCCTTACTATTTCTTTCGTCCTCTCATGATGTAGCTGAAGCTGAAAACGGGTCAAAGAATATTTTTTATGTGATAATCTCTGAGCTTGTCAAGCCGAAATATCACAAAAACTAAGCAACAGTCAGCTAATAATATAAAGAGACATGTGTGTTTGCATGGTAAATAGACACAAGCAATACCCATTGGTTTGTCAGCTCCTTCAAAGTGACTTTTTAATATATCAAGATTTTAGTACATCCTAAGTAGGTTGATAACACCTTTGTTATAAAAGAACATTTGCTCGTAGAGATAGAAGGTAAAGCAAGCTTCCTACAGAAATACCTTGCCTCGGTGAGGAGCTCCACACCATCGTGTGGTCTCATGCCCACAGGAGATCTCAGAAGTATCTTCCTAGAGGAACTTTCATAGCTAGGAACAAGTAAAGCAGGTTCAAGAACAATTCAAGTTTATTCTATCATTGTTGGTCCTGCCACTGCCTCTCAATACTGCTACTTCTGCATCCAAACTCTACCTTGGAGTTAAGCTGTTATCTCATCAGCTATCAGAACAGAAAGGTTACACCAGTCAATGCTGCTGAAGAGGCAAATAAAAAAAATTGTTTGTACCTCTTAACCTAATCCTAGGAAGTCAGTGGTAGACTGTCAATACAGAAACAATGTTTCCAGAACCCGCACTGCAGAACCTCACACAAGTATGCACTCAGGCTTTTATGCTTTTAAAAAAATGTTTTCTTATGTTTTTTTATGGCTCACATTATAATGTAAATTTTGGATTTGGATTTTGGACCTAAGCATTTTGAACGCTTCATGATACTTTCTCTACATAATTCATGTATGTAACCCTAACCCATATAAAGTTGGGTACCTTATGGTTCTACGTTGGTAGACTCTATAAAAACTCTATTTGAAAAGATCCAGTAACCCTTACCCTCCTCTGAAAAAATTTTCTTTATAAAACAAAATAGATCTTCCACGAAAAGGTCAAAGGAGGATTTCATTTACATGTCCTGCGAAATTTAATTCCTCTCTCCTCATATGTCTTTGTTATTTACTTCTTACTCCTTGAATATCTCACACATCCAGCAGGTGTTGCTCTGAAAGGTTCTCATAATCCAGGTCTCTGCTTCTCTCTCTCTCTCTCTCTCTCTCTCTCTCTCTCTCTCTCTCTCTCTCTCTCCACCCCCCCCCCCCCCACACACATACACATTTAATCACATAGATAAAGTTATCCAATGTGATCTTTTCTCCATTAGAGTGTCTCCTAGTTTGGTTATTTAACTGTCTGTATTTGGCTAAAAAAAAATAAAGATCCAGCAGTCAGTCCAGAAAGGAAGACTCTTGTTCCTCTCTGAGGTGGTGGGCAGGAAGGATGGGCAGAGGATAATGATTAAGATTCTGAAATCTCCCTATTCCTGCCACACCTCCACCTAAAGTTTTCCTTACACATAGGAAATACGCATGCATTTTTAGTGACTTACATTTTCTGCTACCACTGACCAATCAGTTCAAGTTCCAGATCCATGGGAGCTGGGCACTTCTGTGCCTCCTACCAGCTGGCTATAGTGGCACTTTCCTCTGACACTGCAGCTGACCTCCTGGGCTTCCATGTGTGCCTGCCATGGCAAAATAACCTCAGTTGGTTGGCAGTCACAGGTGTGCATGATTTGTTTTGCTTTTTCATTTGTTTAGATTTTTGTGGCAGGAATGTAGCAGGTTTGTGATGCCAAGACAGAATCTCCGCCCTGGCACAGAGGCCAGCTGCCCTCATAACAAGATGTTCTTATTGGCCTCACAATACTGTCAGCCTGAATCCCCTTTTTCCTGAAACCTCACCCAAGGATGATAATCTGCCCAACCAATGACTTAGGGTGATTCATCTCAGTAGATGTGCATGAAGAGTCTCATTATGAACCTAATCTACAGGGAGGAGCGGGTTACCTGAGTCCACCCTCTTTTTATTTTAAACCTGTGCTGGTATCATCCAACACGAGCTGGAAAGGCCCCAATTATAGGGATATAGGAAATCCTTGACTTGGTTTCAAGGAGGAAGAAACCATGCCAGGATGCTTTTGTTGATGTATAAATTTCTGTTCATTTGGTTGAGACTAAACAGTAAGAACACAGCTGGAGAAGAGTGATCCAGTATTGGGTTCTTCCAGCTTCCTCTGAGCTCCTCAGGAAGTCACTGAGCAGTTCAGTTCAGCAAGTTAAAATCAGAGGTCACATCAGACCTTGACTAGCAGTAGTGAAGGAGTGCGGGGAGGTTAGTTGTGGTAATACTGATGGGAACCAGGTAACTAGAGAAGGAGGTAATAAGACTCATTGCTGGCAGTAAGTCAGTATGTGGGGCTAAGGTCATGTAACCTTTCCCTTTCCTAGCCCTCCCTCACTTTGCTTATGTATTATGGCTTCTCTTGGCTAGGTCATGATATCGAAAGAAATTGACTTGTACACTTTTGATTACTCAATTTTCCTTTACCACAGTCCCTTCCCCTGGCCCCTGGTTTTTCTTCTTAAAGACAACTTGGAGTCTATTAGATTTTGTTTTTACCTGCATACACATAGCATAGGTATGGATTTGGGGGGCAGAGAGCCCAAACAGGGATTTGCCTTTGGGGCCTTGTACCTCTCTGAGTATAGGCATTGGACAGCTAGTCCCTTAGGTAACACAAATGCACTACAATGCAGTGGTGACGCATGTCAGAGGAGCGTTTGTCTGGAGATGCAGCTGATGGGATCTGTAAATCATAATTGGGGAAAATGGGTGTACTATGGGAGTATAAGATAGTCTTTCATTCTACATCTTAACTTTTTCCAATACAGGTATTTATGATAGCATACATTTGATCCAGTGGCACTACTTGAGAACGGATTGTAGTAAGTCAGAGAAGTAAACATTAAACATTATATCAACCATTAAAATCAGTTTTACAGCTGTTACCTTTTGCAGTGGCATTTCATAAGCGTCTTTAGCTATTGCTAATATATTATTTTAATCACAACATCTCTTGAGAGTCGAATTCTTCTACAATAACAAATAAATGAGATAAACCCCTTCTGTGGGGCTCCAGATGGAGAGTGGTCACTCATACGTCCAGCATTCTATTAGAACTTACCTTATAGCCAAGCCATTGGTCCCCTTAAGAGGCGAGGATGTACTAAAAAATAGCGCCAGTGCCCAGTGGATGATACTAAAAAAGAAAAAGAATTATCATTGTGTTTAATAAGAGAACTGACAGGCAATCATAATTCTTTCCATTAAGTAAATATGTTCGAAAAATTTATTATGAAATGACACATTATGCGAGCCAGGAATCAAAGATGACATCCTTGCATTAAATACGGTAGACGCCATTAAGGAAAACAGTCAATATGTCACCAAGCCATGCCCTGTAAAAATTAAATTGATTTGGTAAATGTAAGTAAGATAGATCTGTTTGCTTTCATCATCAATTTTGAGTGGGTGAACAGGTGATGTCACCAACTTGGGAGCGATAAAGATGCAGGACCATCTGGAAAGGCAGGTGATGAATGGGCAACTGCTTTTGGATAGTGACAGTGCTGTGGTACTTTGTCACTTGGGATGCAGTACTTAATAACTTTTCAATACCATCATAATAAATTTCACTGCCTTATTAATATAGAAATGGTGAGTTATTACCATGATGGTGAGTGTAAATAACTGGAGATGCAGCCGTCAAAAGCTGATTGTTTGGGCATGTTTCTTTAAGCAACACAGTTGACTTGTGATAATCAACCTATGTCTATACCAGTAGAGTTTATTGCACTTGTCAAAGGAAAAAGTAGTATTATTCAAAATTATATGAAGTTGTAATAAACAAGTTTAATATATTATCAGACTTTTCCTGTAAGTTTCCAAACATGAGGCAGTAAATCATTTTTAATAATGTCTTTTCATGTAAAATAATGTCCTTATGCAGTAATAATGTCCTTTCTTAACTATTAACAAAACAGTCGACTTCTTTGTATGTGTTTTAAAGGGTATTTTTTATTTGTACTTTTCAATCATTGGGACTCTGGAATGAAATCCTTTTACAAATAAAGAACTAAGGCAGGAACCTTAGAACGTTCATTAATGAGCTCCAAAGTTGCTGAGTGCAGGCCATGTCACACGTTTCCATTTTAATTGAACAGATGTACTTAAGAGTAAACCACAGCAAACGAAATGCAGACAAAATTATAAACACGTGTCACTAAGAAGCAGGCAGGAAAGAACCTCTGATGAGCATCTGTGTGTATTTTATGAAGCCAAAGACGGCCACTTCATAAGTTTGTCACTGATGTCTCCAGTTTAATGAGGAGAAACAAAATATGTAGATAGGCGTAAGTTGAAGATGAATTACTAGATCAATCACTTAGCACCATCCAGGGTGTCTGCCATTGTGTGGTGGGAAAATAATTAGATGCGGGATGCGGCTCGTGTTTATATACCGGCTGTTCAATCTGGGATGGACTGTGGAAAACTTCCTCTTTCATGTCACTGTGGTCTTTATGTTGTTTCTTGGTCAGACTGACTTTTAATTCTGACATTGTCTTTCAAGCTGCAGTCTGCCAGCCCCTTAAATGAAATGCCTCTCCACCATTTCTATTACTGCTGAAAAGAGAGCCAGCAGTCTATTAACAGGCAATAAAGTTCAGGAAGCCCAGGACTCATTTCTTGGGTCAGAGGTGAAAATTGCATACTAAATGAAACAAAGGTGTGCCTTGATCGCTCAAGAAGCAGCACCAGAGAGAACACACGTGTTGTTAGCCAGAAGTCTCCCACTTAAAGGGAAAGGCGTAATGGTAATAACGTTGGCGATGGAGTTAAGTACTCAGTTGAGAGAAATTATATCATTCTGACAAATATAGCCTTCACAGGAGATAAAGTCTCTAATGACCTTAAATGCATATATTTATCATTTAATTCAACAAGCCAATTCCCTTGGGCTTTTGACCAACGATATTTCCCCTGAAGTTTAGAAATTTTTTACTAGCCCAGAGAATAATGGCCATTTGTCAGAGGGTTCCAAAGCTAAACGCAGTTGGAAGCGAAGAACTGGGGAGAGAAAAAAAGGGCTAATAGTCTTTCCACCTCAGAGAATATTAATACCAACTTTTATTGATGCAAGAGCTGCGGTGTTTCGTGGCTGAACAGTAGGTGGCAGACATTGTAGTGAAGAAATGAGGAATTTTTAATCTAAGCTATTTTCATCTGATTTCATTAACTTGCAAATATGTCATCAATGGGCCCAGCACATTCATTTGCAAAAAAAGAGGACCACTAAATAGTTATGAAATGCACTAGCTGAATGTGGAAAAAGTCAAAAGGATCCTATAGAAATACAAGTAGAAGGTCTAACGTTTCACCAGGTAAAGTATGTGTGAAACAGGAAAGTCCAAAGAATAAAGGGGCCCTTGTGTGTGGTGGGCTTTTCCTCGCTGTTGTTCTTGGTCTCAACTTGATGAAGTGTACTAGTGATATGCACCAAGCACGGGACTCCTGTATCTCCCTTTGTGAGACTGTCCACATCTTTGTTCAGCTGTCAGTCAATTGTTCTTTCTCTTGGGCAGCCACATTGGTAACCACAGGATCTACTTGCAAATAGATTTCTGTAAAACCATGTTATTCTTTAGCCCCTCACTTCTCCCTCTCCCCCCATCTTTCCTCAACAATCTGGCCATTGATGTGTCAGAGCTCCCCTGCTTGCTTCTTTGTCACATGTCCAGTGGTTTGTGTTTCCGGGAGGCCTTGTGGGACTGTGGAATGAAACCTGGCCTGAGCATCAGGAATGTTGAGTTCTTGCCCTCACTCAACCTGGGGACCTTAGAAAAGTCACTTGACTTTCTCTTCTAAAGTCTCACTGAGACCTTTTCTAGCTCTGCTTTTCGGAGTCTTTCGATTCTGTCTTAGACCCCACTCCTGACCTCTTTTTATCCTATGGGTATGCTCAATGCTGTCATAATTTTAGAGATATTATTGTATTGGGACCATGTCTGGTGTTTGTAACCTGGCTAAGAAACTAATAACCTTTAAGTAGAAAATAGAGACTGCTTTTACATTTCCCTTGTATTAAGCTGGTATAACTCTATATTGCATACCTGAAATGAAAGCAGCTTTGATATGTGCATCTCTATTTGTACATTTTTATTTTATTTTAATAGAGAAGGCAAATTAAGAACAAAACCTTGTTTTGAGAGGAGAGTAAGTTGGTTAGTTAGGGAGAGGATTTTTTTTTTTCCTAGGCATCTTTGAAAAGAACAGGTATGAATTTCATCTTGTCCTTGGGGTATAACTTAGTTAAGTCTCAGGTGTCTACTAAGGCACCTTTCAAAGATATCATTTTGTCTCCTCAAATATAACCCAGTTGTGATGGATATCTCTTTAAAGAAAAAATCAGGCGGGGATTCAGGAGGGCATTGGCTTTTGTTGAACCTTGATTCAAATAGTCTACCAAAAATCTTCATGGCCTTTTGACTAAGATCATGTGCAAATTACCTACCAATTACGAGCTTTGTGACCTTAACCAAGTAGTTAGCCCTCTTGTCTCACTTTCCTAATCTGTAGAATGGTGGAGAGCTAATCTTCCTTGCAGGATTAAATGTGGGAAGATTATATTGTAAAGATCTGTAAAGCACTGAGCATAGGGCTTGGTATGCTAAGTACTTCCATGCAAATCAATTTTGTAATCATCATCACCATTATCATTTCAAAGTTCCGGGTATTCCTTGCATCCTTGTTTTGTGAGGGAAGGATTAGGGAATTCAGTAAGGAGGGTTTGAGTTCTTTGGTTTGGAAGAGCCACCACATCGCATAATTAAGTAGCATCCCCTTTTTTGAGTAGCATTGGCCAGTAGCCTTCCCTGGACCCAACAGGTTTGGAATGCTTAGGGGTGTTTACATGGTTCTCTTACTGAAAATCTAGTGAGCATTCCTAAATGGTGCAGAGGGAGGCCAGAGGTTTTGACTCCCTGTTTAATTAAATTATGCTCTTACAGCATGAAGGGTGGTGTTGAGAGGTAAAAACTTACCATTCAAACTAAGGAAGTGTTCTCCCCACAACCCTAACTTTTTTGATGTATTCTTCCCACGGGCTCTATCTCCTTATCTTAGCCCTCAACACTTTTGTGTCCTGTAAATTCTGTCCCTCAGGCTTCAGTCAGAAGGTCTCAGGCTGTTTTTCTCTAGCAGGAAGTGTGACTGGTCTGTGGGTGGGGAAATTGATGTACTTTTATTCCAGTTCATGTTCTTCTTCAGGAAAGACCATGGTGGTATCCTTTCTAAGAAAAAACACATCTCACAACAGCAAGTAGCTTTCTAAGGCAGCAATTTTGAATTGTGAGTGAGGACAGCATATTTTACCTGTTAACAAGACTTTGTCCTTGTTCCAAGGGAAATAACTACCCTGGTCATCCTGTGAATTTGCTTCGTATCTCGGTCCTACTCAATCAGTGGAATCCCCGTTCAGTGAGATGGCATAGACTCTCTGAGAATTTTATGAATAAAAAGTATAACTAAGTGTATGGAAGTATTTCAGATAAGTAGAAATACATACCCTCATCTTTTTGTACATTATAATTTGTTTATTATTTTTTTTCTCAAATTGTGGTACCTGATGGGTTGGTTTGGTCCTGAAACTTTCAGGGAAGAAATTTTGAGATTTATCCATGAGGCACTGCAGATGACCCATTATGACTACTCACAAAAAAAAACATGTTTATCCTCACCTCTGAACATTTTAAACACAAGAAGTATCAAAAGCTGTGGACTTTTTTTTCTCATAAAGAAATACCAAAATATATGCTTTTAGAAACTTAAGACAAAGTCCCTAATTCATGGGACATTAGGAAAGAGATACATGAATTTTTTGGTTAAAGATTTATGACTGAATGTAGCAGTAGCCCACAAAGTCGAGTTCAGTGTGGGTAGAAGCTTCCGGAAAGAACAACTTGAAGGGAAGGGCTAGTGGTGGGGCCTGCTTCTCTGGGGCAGAGTTATTTTTTCCCTTCAATTCTTCTGACCATTGCAATATAGTGTTGATGTCTTCTAACTTCCACGGCATAGATTCAAATGCCACCAAACTGCCACATGCTAAAGATTCTTTATTTGCATAAACTATGCCATATTCCAAGTCTCTCTCCCCGTGGGGGCTTCCATTGAGAACAATGTGGATTTAATAATACACTTAATTGGGAAGTTTAATAAGAAGTTAAGACTTTGTTTTCTTTTTTAACTTGGAAAAAAGACCTCGGGTTAAAAGGTATTAATCTCAAGACGAAAAAAAAAAAAAACAAAACAGATGCAAGTATGATTTTAATAAGATAATTTTCACTTTCCTTGTACCTTCCAAAGCCAGGAAATTCTAAGATATTAATTCTATAACAATATTGTTAGCAGTATAAAGTTTGAAGAGTAGTTGAGTTTGCCAATAAGCTAAAAATATTCTTGATGAAATCATGAATTGTTAGGATTCAAATTACAGAGCCCTGTAAGGCCCCCTGAGATTGATTTTTCAGGAACATTGTGAAGGATATTATGGTGTGGAGGTATATAATGTCACTTGGTGAACTTGACTCAAAACATGTTCATTTGAAGTTTAATTCCTTACTCAACTACCATAACTGATTGATAGAGACATGGATCTCCAATTGACTTTAGTTTCTGCTCTGCAAATCTCCCATGAACCTCATTGAGAGTCTATGATGCAGCTGTAAAGAATGATTGAAAAGTATGGTTGCTGTGTATAGTACAGTTAAGCACCTCAGAGCACTGATCCCCAGTTACAATGGTCCAAGCAGTGTTCAGAAGGGACCACCAATAAATTTGCTTTGAGTTTCTGTGGGTGGGCTGAAAGGTGCTGTAGCCAGGAAAGATGACAATTAAAATATTAGGACTCTTATGTGGAGAAAGGCAGAATTGTGATGTGAGATGATATGGATGTAGAAAGACATGGCCTTTTAAAACTGAATTCTTAGAGGCTAGATTGACTGTGGATGGGATGGGGCTGAAGGATGAGTTAATTCTAGTTGAACCAAAAAAAATTAAAATGAAACACTGATGGCCATGGTAGAATGTTAATATTTAGTGCCCAGGATGGAGGAGCTTGAAAATGGAGCATGAGCCAGGTGGCATTCCCACCAGCAACTGTGAATTTATCATCATTTGAAAACTACTCATGTTTTCAGTGTCATTATGATTTGTATAAGTTTATTATAGATTTATGTAAAATTTTATCTGTATCTGCTCTTTCATGCATTGGATGGTTCCTCTCCATTCTAGTCTAGGCCCAAGTACTTCCTCCCTGTGATACCCCTGAGCTTAGGAATTTAGGAAGGGCAGAAAAATTGCCTTTTGATAGTTATCGATTTGTCTATTTGTCCTAGGCCTCTTAGCTCTTCCGCTGTCTTGGTATTTTGTCCTATAAAAACAGAAGGTCATTTTTGTCTTTAATAAAAGAATAGCCTTCTTGAAGTAGTGGACTGGATCTCAATACAGTATATGAAACAGGGCCACTAACTGGCAGATTACAAACTTGTCAAGAGAAAATTATGTAGTAATGAAAACTGGTCTAAGTTAAAAAAAAATGAATGATCCTGTATTTTCAGGAAGAATGGAAATCAATTTAATAAAAGTCCTTTGGTCATTGAGATGTGTCAGAAACCTTGCCCTTTATTCTGAAGTGCCATTGTGTTAGCGTTGAAATGTAAAAATAATAAACAGCTGGCATTTTAGGCACAGACTAAACATCAAGCAAATCGCATGACATCAGAGCTCTCGAGAGAGTTATTAGAGGACAAGATGACAAAGGGAGTGAGAAATGGTAGCAAAATCTTACAGGAGAGAGATTGTCAGCCTAAGTCTGGTTTACCCAATTCTTACTTTTGGGAGATTTCACTGGTATGGAAAATTGTTTTTCAGCTTGAATTTGTATAAAGCTTGACGAGGGGCAGAAATATCACAGGGTTCTGAAGTTTTTCTTATTTTTTCTCATGACTAATTAATTTATTAACTCCATAAGCATGCATTGCATGTCTACCAGATGTCCTCACGAAACATAGCCATGGAATAAAGCAGCACCTATGTCAGGCACTTTTCCTCCTCGCTTTCCTTTCTTGCCTTTTCCTGCTTGATTTTCATTTGTTTTCTTTTTCATTTTTGGTATTTGCTTGCCCTTAACCAAATGTCGATACAATTCCCTCTACCTAATAATTTTGGTTAAAATTAATTCGTTATTCACCTTCGTGTCACCTGCCTTCAGAGCAAGTATTCATGGGCTTTGACCATCTGGGGGACAGTTAGTCATTTTGAGGATGCAGGTGGGAAACACACCTGTAGTTAGTCACTTACAGGGGCATTTGTCTATACTGAAATTATTTGCAGGTGTTAAGCATGTGCTTATGAAAAAGGGAAAGAGGTATTTGAGATCCAGAAGAAAATTTACCCTCGATTTAATATTATTCTCCTTCTTCCCTATCTCTTGGCTACTCAGAGAACAGATGAATGCAGATTTAACACAACGTCCTGAATGACTGAAAAGATAGAAATGTAACTGTTTTATTCTGGCTCGTAAAAGAATTTTCGCTAACTCCAAGGATTCATTGATATTTGGGCTTTACAGAAACAATGCTGTAAAGTTTTCTAGTTTTGAGGACAAAATTGCTCTCTCAAATCTGAGATATGGAGCATTTTAATGAATTTTAAAGACTATCATTGTGTAGCTGCTAACTTTCTTTGTATTGCTAGTTACGGGCAAAATTATCAAAAACCATTGAATAATTAGACGTATTGATACACTTTTTATAAGCTCTCCTGAAAGCCTATTAACCATACGTCATGTACAATGGCATAAAAAATAGAAACAGTGAGAAATTCAGCAACCAATATCCCAGTGCTCTGTCAACATCACGTTTGGCAGAGTTTGAAAATTCTGTGATCATTTTTCTCCTTATGTGACACTACCCTTGTTCATTCTTCAAAAACATTTGCCTTAGTGTGGGGAATTATAGATAATTTGATGCAACAGGTTTAAGTTACCATTTTCATAGTGAAAAGAATAGCTTAGCATGATCCCGATTTTCCTTGGTTTCCTCCCATTCTTGAAAGAAGCAGAGGTATTCACATTTCTTTCTCTAACAGTTTTATAATGTCTTAAGAGATTAACAGTGAGCATGAATGAGGGCCTACGGATTAGACAACAAAAAGCTTGGGACGTCCACTACCTTACTTGCAAATTTTACATTTTCCAGCATTGCTGAGAGAGTATAGAAACTAAGAAAAGATAATAAGTACCAGAGTCTCAAAAGTGTTTAGTGATTCAAAAAATTCAGATGACATGTCAGAACTGACAGACTGATGGAACCGTCTGTGGCAGGGCCCACTTTTTTGTCTTATGTTAAGCTCTCATACTGAGTGAATGCAGATGTTATCACGGTACCCCAGACAGACAGTCAGTGAAATGTGACAAGCTGTCAGCAAAGTTACACTACGTTGATTTTGTTAAAATATCCACAAGCTTTATAGTTTCTCTTTATATAAAAGACTCTAACCTCACTGAGCTAAGAGAATGGAAGCTGTTGGGGAGATCACTGTGCTTTCATCATCTGCAGAGTACCTTGGGCTGTTTCTCCGGGGAAATTTCACTTAGCAAATTAAGTAGTAATCCCCCTCAACTACCAAATCCTAAAGTACCTCCAAGTAAATTTTTCTCTCGGTTTGCTCTATAAGTTTTTGCTCAATTTACTTTGCACCTCAACACTTTGGCAAACGATGTTTCAAAATCAGAAAGAGTGAATTTTCATTTAAATCGGGAGCCAAGATGAGAGTTTGAAAGTCTGAAGGGCCACTTGAAACAAAAAGCCTTTCGCAAGAGAAGCTCAGGCGTGGAAAAAGAAAAAGTGCGCACGGAGTAAGCACAAACTGAGTTCTTGGCTTCCCTTCTTTGTCTTCTTAGATACTGAAAATTATCACTGGCCAAAGAAAAATCTCTACTGCAAATAAATCTCTAAGTAGCTCATGAAAAATCAATCCTGTTTTCCAGATTTGCTTGAGACACTTGAATTTTTCTTATAATTGGGAAAATAGAAAAATAGTAAAGAGAACCTCCAAGGCTCAATCATATTTCTAGCTGAAGTTTAGGTTTGCTTACTATATGCGTATTTGACATGAATTTCAGAATCAATTAAGAGAGGAATTTAGAAGTCAGAACAAGCAAAACAGTAATTGCACACAATTTAATAAAGAACATATATTTGGAAAGTGCAGTCTTAATCATGTTGTTCTTAGTGATATTAATGCTACTTTTTAAAGCAAAGAAGACATCAGTTTTGGTATTTGAGTTTAACATGGCAGTTTATTTGTAGCCTCCGGCTACAATAATTGGTTGCCTTTTGCCCCACGTTGAAGGGCTCCTGTTGCATATAATTTATTTAACATCAAATTACAATTGTTTGGTAGAAAATTACTTTGCAATCCTAGTTTCCACAAATTAACTTCTGTTTATATGTTCACTTTTGAAAAGTAGAGGTGAATGGAAAACATGAGCCGCACTTGTTTTGTTCGATTTACATTGTCATCGAGGACATTATCATACAATGAGAAACTGTTCCGTGATTTTGAAAAATGAAAAGTCAAGACATTTTGGAGATAGCATCTAGCCCAGTGTTTTTGTAAAACACGGAACTAAATAATCAAACGAAATTATGCATATGGAGGAAATGATTTAGAATATGTTTCGCTGCTAATCGCACTCATGCTGAAGTTTTAAATTTCATCTGTCTGCTCAGATCTATTGTGAGCTATTAAGTGGCTTCCTTTTTTCCCGACAAATTGAATGCTGCAACTGCAAGGAGCTCTTTTGTTCTTTTAATTCAGTCAGCATGGAAATGATTTTCTCATTTCAGGCCCTTTTCTGTCCTCTCTTCATTGTGTCAATAAAATAGAGTTGTGCAGGGCTGCTCTAATCAGCTTAGAGTGCTAATTCATTGCTCAGGGATGCTATCTGTGTTTGGCTACAGGTGGGCACTCTAAGGGGTCAGTCTCCAGGGGAGTGTAATTGTGTGTCTCCTGGGGCTTGTTTGCAGAATGACCTAAAGCTGAAGCCCCAACTCGGGAAGGGGGGAAAAAACTGACCAAACATATGCCCTTGCAAACATATACAGCTGTATTTTCATGGCGACCATTCACTTGGTTCTACACTCTCAGATTCTAGCAACATTCCTTGCATTCTACCTATTCTCCGTCTTCTATGATTTAGCCATAAAGCATGAGTTCTTTTAAATTTTACACACGCTTCTTTAGGGTACAAGCTATAGAATATTTCCAAGATACAAGTTAAAGGCCAGACTAGGATTTAACATATGGATAATATGACTAAACTAAACATAAAAAAGAGAAACAGAAAGGGCCAGTTTTGGAAAATATATTCTTTTGTGTCCTATGAAAGCTTAATGTATAAATATGGGATTATTATGAACTAGTAAATTAAGCTTTATGGGCAGTGAGGAATTTCTGGCAGCTTCGGAGGAGAAATAATGATCAGTTGTTTGGAATAAGGGGAAAAGTTGCTATGCATGAGATTTTTGAGAATTAACATGTTGTTGGGCAGTCTGGGGGGTGGCAAATCTTTTTGGGATTATTGTCGGTGTGAGTGTCAAAAACACATTGTGAATATATCTTATTTACTGGGGTTGACATTTTGGATATCAGGATTAAAAGTGTTATAACATCTTCTTTTTATTTTTTTCTAACAACATTTAAGAAAAAAAAACTCTCAGGACATGAGATTAATTCCACTCTCAATGGAAAGTCTTCAGGACTTTATTACTCACGTCATTATGTAATAACCTTAAGCAAGTTTACAAAGTAGAAAGGAAGAAGCGATAAAAGATTTCAGCTATGTGAATCTACCGGTTAGCTTTAGAAGGGCTGAGCAAATATTCTTTCATTTGCTTAAGAAACTTAACACTTGCTCAATATATCAGAAAAAAATGTATCCTGCTTATTAACAGAAGAATTAGGGTAAATATTACTTGAATAATTTTAGAAGAAATTTTGTAGTCTTAGTGTAGTAAATTCTAGCTAGCTTTAACAACTTGTCAATTTATAGAACTTGCATTGTTACATATAAAATTTTATGTTGGGGTAATAATTGATTCATGGAAATATATGTCAAATGAATTTCCTTAGAAGGAAATAGGTTAATTTTCACATGTTTAAAAGACATTGTTTGATTTTAGTTCTCTAATGCTTCTTTCCCTCTGTCACTGATGTTTCAGCTACATAACACAGTTGGTTTAGGGGGAGGTTCTGAACTTTACTTAGCTGTTTACACTTACTTATTTAGAATTAATTTGGAGTAGCATCAGGACATGAAGAAGAAAATATGCCAAACTCATAAAGGTGACCTCTTCAGTTTTTCTTACACATTTGGAAATGTGCTCCTGTGGGGCTCCAAGACAGTCAGAATTCAGATTCCTTAGTCTCCATTTTAATAATTGTTAATAAATTTATGATATTTTCTCTTATAAGCAATTATATTTTCAGGCAAAAATAGTCTCAGTGTTTTTTCTGAAATTGATGAGATAGTTTATTCACTTTATTTTGTGTTTTAAAAGTGCTTTTGTTTTTCTGTCTTACTTAATTTTGCTATAATTTTTTTCTTTTCTCTCCAGATAACTGTGTTTGAGTTGATTTTAGCATTAGTTATCTCTTGTAAATAGCCAAATCCTTAGCATAAACTATATAGGGCATCCGTAGAATGAATCATTCAATGAGGAGGGGCGAAAACAATGTTTCAGTAACTTGTTTTGTTAATTTTCATCTTTGTAAGAATAAACTCTTTTTGAAATAAAATCAACGGTACACCTTCTCCCAGATTGCAGAACTTTAACTCATTCCACTCACATCTCCCACCAAAGCAAGCAGAGACCAATGAGCTATATACTTGAAAGGGATTTTTTTAAAAAAAGAAACTGCGAATTCTCCTCAGCTCATCTATTTCACTAATTCTCTTGTGCTTTGAGTATCTTTGTCATAAGATAAATGTTGATGAAATTATTTGTCCTGATGGCCTATAGCAGAGTGCACTGGGTATGTGGAACAAATGCATGTTGTATAAAATGAAGTCGGCCTGTCTTTGCTATTTATTATGATGGTCAGTTCCAAGGCTTGTAGCGATGTTGATGATTTTTTCATGACTTAAATGAATCAGATTTGAAATTAGGCATTAAAAGTCTGAATTGAGTAGTGGAATAAAATTATTGAATTGACCTTTCTTTTGTCACCAAATGTTTACAGTGACAGAATGCTTTGGGGAAAACAATTACAAGGAATAATTTCAGCTTTGAGTTGTTAAGTAGAAAACTCTACAGTTAAGGATATTATTTCATAGTAAGATCAGCTAATTACCCAAATCATCACCTTGATAGGTGACTCCCACTTGGTTGTAGGTATCTAGCCAAGCTGTCATTTCTGGTGTAACAAATTCTTTGTGTAGTTTTGCTAAAAATGTTTCAAGGAATTATTAAGTGAACCTTCTGAGATATAGTTCTTTAGATCCAGTCTGGTAATCTAGTGGAACTCATTTGTCACCTTGTAAGAAAAGCTACCAGTTTTAAGTATAAATGACTATTTACTGTGTAAATAAAATAGGAAGTAAATATAAAATTTCTCAGATTGGAATGATTCTCATTTTCCCATTCTAGTTAAAAACAAATAAAAGGCACACTTTTGCTTAGCTCTACAGATGGAAAAACATACTTCTTTGAAAAAGGTGGCCTCTACTAAACAAGTTTCTAGAATAGTATAGCATTCCTAAATAAGGGGTCATCAATGTAATTTTCTGTGATTCAGAGATGAATGGAATCTGTCCATTATCAATTCCTCAATCAGGGGAAAAAAGGAAATTAAGTTCCTAATTAGGTGAATTTGGACTAAAGAGGTGGGGCATTGAAGGGATGAGGAAAATTGAGAGGTAGTTGATGCCATTTCAGACTAATGATAGGAGAGGAAATGAAGAAGGGGTGGGCCAGAGTTGAGCTTCAAAGGTCAGTGACCTTATTAGGACAAGAGTAAGTAGTGAATCTTCAAAAGCTTTTACCTGTGATAGGTTGACAAGGTGTCAGGTTCTGGGGATGCACAAAGATGCAGATACTTGAGAAAGAGAATGGCAAAAAGAGATTGGATATTCTTATAGGGAAAACATTTGAATATTGGAGAGAGAATGACAGTTGACAGCTTTGTAATTATTATTTCCTGCTCATTTTTCCTTGGCCTCTAGAATATTCCTTTCATATAATAGAAGACTTAGTTTAGTGTAAAATAGGTAATGCTCCTTTTAAGGATTCAGTTTCACTGTTAATACAAAGAGCATTTATCCTGTATAGAAAGATATTTAATTTTATGAAAATACCGTGGCCTACATTTATCATTTTAAGCGCAAAATGATAACTAGTTATTGCAATATCTATCATACAGATGTGCATTCATTTCTATGTAGATGAAACTTCCATTTTTCCTGAATAATACAAATTATCTAGGTATTACCATTGACAGAAATATGTAAAAATTTGTTCTTTAGCCACAGTGCTTCAGAAGTGCCCTAGTAAGGGAATACTAGATAAAATAGATATATACTAGATAAAACAGTTAAAATAGATAAAATAGTGTCACACTTATGACACTATTCAAAGAAACAAAAAAAGTATAATCTTTTAACTAATAGCTTTGTAGGTTTTACTAATGTTGTAAAGGAAATAATGAGCAAATAATTCAGGTGTTTGGAAATATAAATGAGATTAGTTAGATGAAAAAATTTAGTTAGGAGTTTGGGATAATATTGACTACTTAGGTTCTACTGTAATTTTTTTTTAAGATTTTATTTTTTTATGCATATAAGCTAGGGTACAGATCAGAGGCGTGGGGCAGCGAGAGGGTTCACCCGAGACAGAGTGGGGAGCAGAGCAGGCAGATTGACTGAAACACACTGCTGAGGGGAGCAGCAGGCAAGGCAGGAGAGGTCTGCTGCACCATGTGGAAATCTCCTGTGCTGGACCTTGAACTCACATTGCCGCTGTGGGGCCGGGCGTTGAACTCACGTTGCCGCTGCGGACAGCAACACAGCGCAGTGCCTAACCGCTGCGCCACCAGGAGGCCCTCTACTGTAATCTTATGAAGCACACTTGGTTTCTTTATTGAGTAATTAGGGTGCTCCCTGTATGCCTTTCACGAAAATATTGTTATTGCTTTCATTTATTACAGATCCCAATAAATTTAATATTTTAGATTTTTCCCATTTTAATCCTATCTCCATGATAAACATATATCGTATTATTGTTCATGGAAACATAACTTGAGCCTCATATGTAACTTAAGATTTTCACAGTTACACTGATCAAAAGTAAAAAACAAGCGGGTAGACTGCATTTTAATACTATAGTTTAACCACTCTATCAAGAAGAATATTGATTAAAAATGTAAAACAAGTGGAAATTATAACTGAAATGCTTTTACCTTTTTTATACTAAAGTTTTTGAAATATGGTATATATACTTGTGACACATCTTCATTAGGAATAGCCACACTTCAAGTACTCAGTAGCCACATGTGGCTAGTGGCTGCTGTATTTGACAGTCTTCAGCAATCTTGAGGGCTCCATCTTTCTCAGTGTGGTTCAGGTCAATGTTAGTTATCCCTGAGTTGAGCACTGAAAGCCACCACGGCACAGCCTAGTGTCCCAGCCTACTCCTCTTCTAACTGAGGACACGGAAGGTCAGGGAGGGTCGGCTACTCACCCAAGGTCACCAGACTACTTTGGGGGATAGAGTTTAGACCAGATTCCAAGACTTCTTACTGAACCTTAGCTTATTTTGAATTTTATTCAAATATGCTGCTTCGTTGATGTTTATGCAAGTGTATCAAAATAGGGTGACTTGTAAGAGAACAATTAAGCAAAAAATCAACTAAGCAACCAACCAAACTACGCTGGTAGTTGTTGCAAAGATAGTCTTGAAACTTGAATGCTGAAGCAGTACCACTTTGGCAAAGGATTATTTAAGATTAGAATCTATCAGACTTTTACAAATAAATATTAATGCTGTAAGTAAATACATGAATTAAATGTTAGCCATTAAGATCACTTGTTTTCACATTTCACCCAGTCTGAAAAAGGAAAGGTGTGTCTTTCATTTCATTTTATATTGAATTACTACGAGTGTTTTTTGCTTTGTTGTAATTGAAGCCATGATAGGAAAATGACTGATTCCTGGCCTCATCTTATTGGCCCACAGACATAAGAAAGAAAACTTAATTGTTCAGATTTCTGCATTTTTCTTATCTTAGACAATGTTTGAAATTAAGGCCCACCTGACAGGGTCAATAAAATGGTACTGATTACAATTTATCTGGAAAGCATAAGTGGGAAAGATACAGGTCTTCTTTTACAGAATTGGCAGCTGATGCTAATTGAACCTGAGCTAACATTCCCAAAAGAAATGAGATGGGGCAGTTTGAGTCATATGATAACAATGCTGTCATCTTGGGGAGCAGTCTCCACATGAATCAGCATGGTGTGAAAATTAAACATGCAGACACGAAGTAAATGACCGGGATCTTCCTCAGCCTCAGGTCTGCATAGCTGTATCCATAGGAGGGCTCCCCACGAAAGCCTGAAGTGACTAGAAGTTCCCGGAGAGGAGTAGGGCTGCTGTCACAGACGAGATGGGGTCTGTAATAGTATCGTCCTGTTTTCACTCTCCACAGTAGAAAATTTCTATGAGGCTAACAAGGCAGAGGGTAATGAGAAACATGCCAAGTTTAAAAAAAAAAAGAGCAAGAGTGAGGAGTCTAACCTACGAACAGGAAACAAATGTGATCAATTACTCCAAGTGTGGTGCTCACAGATACCTTATCTTAGGGCTCCTTAAAATAAAAGCCTGATTGTTACCAAATGCCTCTAAGAAGAGAGGGAGAAAAACACATTCATGGGGAGACAAGCAGTGGGCTGAGAGGAAAGGGGGGCTGGGGGTGAACATGACTTTATATTGATGTAGAGAAGTTGGATTCAACGCTTTCTCCGTCTTCTGAAGTATTTAGAGAAGTGGTTCACAACCAATCATAGCCTCCACTGGGCAGCAGTAAAAGCGGTTGTGTTTGAAAAGTAAAAATACTCTGACATGACATGTAGGGGAGAGGATAGACCTAAATAGTAACATGGAGGGTTGACTCAGTCCGTGTGAAACATTTGTTCTGTTCTACATGATCATTTGACTAATGTATTTTAAAGATGAGAGGTTATTTTTGAAATGATTGCAAAGAAATATTTTTGCCATAATTATATAGGAGATATTCATGATTTGATACAGAATGAAAATACTCATTTTTACTTTCAGATGTCTGCAAGGAAGTCTACATATAAAATGTGAATTAATAACAAGAGTCTTCACGGTGTTAATAGCATTCATGTTGAGGGTTGCTTTGTCCTATTTGTCCCTAAAGAACAAGATAAAGTCTAATGGAAATGACATGAATGTATTCTACTCATCCTCAAATAAGGAAATAGCAGGGCTAGGCTATGAGTAAGAACCTCAGGGCTGGTGGATTTGGCTACTATTTCACAAATTTCCCATAAGTGCAATAGAATTAACACTATCCCTTTCTTGGAGATCCTGGGTCAGTAGGTGTTACAGGATTATGTTATGAGGTGTGACTATAAAGTAGTGAGACTGTTTTTCACACTCCACACCCAGAAACAACCTCTTTTTACTTCAGTGAATAAAACATAATAATTTTTCTTAGAGCCTTCACCTCATCTGGTCCTTAGGCACATGTGTGTGCCTAAGACAGAACCTGCGACTCTCCCATCTTTCTTCACTGTCACATGAACCCTGGCTGCTTTCTGGGCAACCTGGGCAAAACACATGACATGGAATTATTCCTGTTGATAGAAATTATTTTTTTTAAATCCCGTGTCTTGCAGGGCAGATGCCCTGTAGATAAGAGAAAAATAATTGTGCATTTTTAGAGGACTTTGTTAGAATGGTCTTGCCATCCTGTCCTTCCCATATTTTTCCAATTAAGTTCTAGCCTGTTGGAATCAAATATCTTCATGGGATGGCAGACTGCTCAAGTAGGCTATTTTGCACATATTCTGTAGCATGCTTAGCAATTGGACCTGTCAGTCAGTCAACACGTATTTATTGGGCGTTTATGTGGCGAACCAGACAATCCATTCCCTGAGCTCTTGCTCTTATGTTTTCAGGGACCTGTCATCCACACAGAATTTCTAATTGAAATTTTCTTTTTCAAAGTGGACTCATCTACATATGAATTTCAAGAAGCAAGGTGCGGTCGGTGGGAGTGAGAGAAACCTTTTAATTAGGGCACTTCAACCTACTTAAAGGTAGATAACTTACCTTAGGGATATTTTTCTGTTAACTCTACTATTTCCTTATTTTTGTCTTTTATTTGTGGTTAATGAGACTGTGAAAGAAACATGCAATAGTAAAATTCAAGCAGTTCATAAATCTCTCCTTTTTCCTAGTAGACATTTCATATCTCTCCTTAGTTTTAACAATTTCTTTAATATCATCCCCAAAAGTTATATAAAAATGTGTATGTACACGAATAGATAGACAGACAGACAGACACACACACACAAAATTGTGTATGTGTACAAGGAGGCTTTTTTATGCAAACTGTTTCTAACACTCATTTGCTTTATTTTTGTAGTATTTTTGAGGTCTTTTTATATCTCTCTTTATATATTCATATCTCTATCTACATACTTATATTTATCTAATTAGCTGAACACACTTGTCTTTCATCACCTCACTTCCCTCCCAGAGGCACAAGCAATGTTTTTCTTGGGTATCTTTCTAGATGTATGCCATACACACACACACACACACACACACACACACATTTAATATATATGATAACAAATGCATATAATTTTGTTTCTTTTATACATAAACATGCCATTCTGCAGCTTGCTTTTCTTTTACTCAACTGTCTTGCAGATCATTCCATATCAGCAAAAGAAGAGTCTCATTCTTTCTTATTTGTTATAAAATATTTCTTTGAGTGTTTGTATCATAATGCATCATCATCATCATTAACTGTTTCAAATAATGTCAAATGAATAAATTTATATTGGCAACATTTTGGAAATGTGTAAGGATATCTATAGAATAGAGTCTTACACGTGAACTGGTAGCCCAAATGGTTATGTGCATTTATAAATTATTTCACGTTTTGCTCATTTTTCATAGGTATCCTGACCCACCCTCCCAACAGCAGCATACGAAAGTGCCAATTTGCCCTTTCTTCCACACCTATTCTTCTATATTATTTGACTTTTGCTAATTATTAGGAAAATATTAAAATTTTAAACTTACATTTTCCTTATTCTGAGATGAAGTGGAGCATTACTTTTCATGTGGTAAAGTACTCTTTATAATTTTTTTTAATCCCATAAATTCTCATTTAAGTGAATCCATTTTTTCTCTTTGCTTGCTGAGATAAAATTGTCCTTTATCTAGTTAGTGACAGAGATGGGCATAGAATTCAGATCCTCTGGTTATTAATTTCACAATTTAATATAATGTATTTCCTGCCATAGTTTAGAGGGTAGTGTTTCCTATCACTTGAATCCTACCAACCTTGGGGTATTGTGAACATCATATGGAATAAGTTAGAATGTAAAAGCATTTTCAAAATGAAAAAGTTCTCCAAAATGCAAGATAATGGTTCATTTAATTTTACAAAGAAATCACAACATTTATCACTCCTGAAAATATGCAGTTTGTAATAAAAATAGAATAGGAGTGGTTTGACCCGGCTGCAGTCTGAGAGAGGTAAGGCAATTAGGTTGTTATGAGGCCTTCTGGACAAGCAGAGTTCTGATTTTACTAGCCTCGTGCTGACATGTATGGTTGGTTTTTTTTCCTCCCCTAAAGAATGGAAAACATTGTACCTTCACAGAGTGATGGCAGTCTTGCTTCGCTTAAAATTTCATCACCCTCCACATGAGCAGTTCTCCTCGCATTTTAAAATGGGGGTGGAGGCAGATCATATTTAGTTTTGTAGAATTTAGGTTGACTAGCATTTCTTCATCTACACTGTCGTTTTTCAAAGAAAATTTCAGAACTTTGGATAAGGGGCTTTTTTCCATTGTTTTTACCCATGTTGACTCCAGATAGCACAGGGGTAACACACGTGCCTTGGGTTCCTTAGTGACTGCATTGTGCAAGGTCATTATGTAAAATCACTTCAAGGCATTTACTTTTATTTATATTTCATATTATCCCGGTACATTGTTTACTAATTTTGCATGCATGTAGCTTAAAGACATTAGCCAGTACACAGTAATGGCTGGCCTAACATCCATGTGCAAAAGTGGAATTCAGGAGATTAACTTGCATTTGACCTACTTTGGCTCTCCTGGTAATGAGGGGTACAGGGGCACAGAATTAATCTCTCTCAATTTGTGGCTCTCAGGGGTGCTGCTAAGTTTAAAGTGCTTGAATTTTAAAAGTCTCTTGTTGTACTGAGTTTTTGTTACCCATTGGAATTATGCTCACATTGTGAGTGAAGCGTTGGGTTTTATCTATTGCAATAATATTTGTAACAAATATTTTGAAGGTATATAAAAACAGTTTATCGTGTGGTGTGGCTCAGAAAGTAAAATGGGAAAAACTTGGGTCCAACTCATGGAGCTCCCATTCTTTTTGTTCCTCCCTGACTCTTGAACTGTTAGTTTTGTCAAAAATGTAAAAAGCTTTCAAACTGCTTTACCGGTTTATCAGAAGCTGTCTTCTGTCATGTATTTGTTATGCAGTATTAAAGTAGTGCTGCTGGGAAGGTGTAAGTCAAGTTGATATAATTTGGATTGATTTGCTTTTAAAAGCTTTGCAGTGAGAGTATACTGCTAGCCATATGCAAGTTCCTTACAACTGGATGATTGCGGTTAATGAACATTTGACCATGTTTAATTCATTTCTGTGGTGATAACATTAACTGTTCAGTGTGTTTATTCTTTAACAGCTGCATAATACTATGTTAATGTGCAGCAGTAGTCACAGAGATAAACTTTAGACGAACCTCTCGATCCTGTTTCAGTTCCATATTTTCACTTCACTCCCAGCACTCTTATTTGCAGATAAGCAGCAAAGTCTGTGATGTGAATTTTACCACTTCTTCTTCTTCCAACATACTTTAATATGGGGGAGGGGAGGTCACGGAGCCCATAGGAAGTCAGTAGACCAGAAATCAAAGAACTGTGTGTCCCAAATCTGCATAATTGCTCCTCAAATTTCAGGCAGTGACACTGGTCGCTCACTTATTTGGTAGTTTATTGTATTGGTAGTTTTGTTTTAGTCCATCTGATTTAACTTGTCAATTATGATGACTGGACTGCTGAATCAGTAGTTTCAAATGATAATAATCCTATAACTTCAGTTCAGTGAACTGGTCCTTTGAAACTTCATCCTGTTTAACCCTTCACTTTACTGATGAGCAAAGTGGAGTCCAGAGAGTCTCAAGGTCATTGCTAGTTGCTGGCAAAACAAAATCTAGAACTCACCCTTCTTCATTTCCAGAGATTTCCCTGAAACTCTTTACTGTAGAATGTTTCAGATTGCCCCATTTACACTTTCCATTATTTGTCTACCTTGACCAATTCATACTGTTGTCAGAAAAATGAGAAACATACTCAGTAGTTGATAAAGGGCTCTTTCTCGCTCTCTCACTCTCACCCTCCTTCCTTCCCTCATTCTTTCTCTTCCCTCTCTGGTTCCTTCCTTCCTTTCTTCCTTCCCTCTCCCCTTCCTCCCTCCCTCGCTCCCTCCGTTTCTTTCTTCCCCCTCTTCTTCACTCTCTCCCTCCTTCCTTCCATCTCTGTTCCTTGCTCCTTTTGCTTTGATGATATGACTTTTTTCCAGATCTAGAGAGGATTCATTTAGCTCTGTCTGTCTGGGAAACATTCTGAAAGATTAAATACCTGAAATTATTTCTTGCTGTGTTACAACTTCCAGGGCACCAAGTCTAAAGTGATAATTTTACACAAAAACATATATGTAATTAACATTCTATAGACACACAGTATAGTAGTCCAAATTATGTGCCATTAAAAGTAAATAGTTACAAGACTACCAAAACATAAATGTTTGCTTTTATACATTTTTATAACTACCCTTTGATTTTTTTCATGACAAGGGGAATTACTAATATTTATAATATTTACCAAGATGTAATGAGATTTTATATTACTTTCATAGTTTTCAAGAAATTGCCAATTTTATTTCTTCACATTAGGAAAGCAATATTTTGAGCCTCTCATTTGATCATTTTAAAGCAAAAGTTTTAGGCAGTAAATCTAGACGTTAATAATGTTTAACAACATCGGGCCTCCCCGGTGGCGCAGTGGTTAGGCGCTGCGCTGTGGAGCTATTGGCAGCGGCGACGCGAGTTCGACGCCCGGCCAGGGAGAATCCCACATGGTGTGGCAGACCTCTCCTGCCTCACCCGCTGCTCCCCTCAGCAGTGTATTTCTGATCTACCTGTTCTGCTACCCGCTCTGTCTCTGGTGAACCCTCTCGCCG
>PVIJ01012727.1:0-48324 GCA_004024925.1 Scalopus aquaticus
CCCCTCGCTCCCCCCCTCTACCCAGGTTCGTGAGTGGAGCCCAGCCTTATATGGACTGATCGCTCGGGCAATGGCCCATTTTTCCCTCACCACCAGCCGCCACCGCGCGCCTTGCGGCCGCCGGAGCCCAAGCTGACGCCGCCTTGGCACCCCTCCTGGAGTTACAAACTCAGGCCGGCCCTCGGCGCTCAGCGCGCAGGCCGCTCAGCATCCTGCGTCCATATCTGCGTGCTTTCACAGAAGACACAGGCTCTGCCTTGGGCTTTCCCCCCCCCTTGCCCTTCCTCATAATTTCTTTCGTTCTCTTTTTAAAAATAATAATTATCTCAATAATTAAAGCCCATCCCCCTCCCCTCCCCCAAACCCTCCCCCAACCCCCCTCCTGCTCCCACTGGAGAGCACCACGAATTGACCCAAGTGAAGCTACAACTTTGCGGCATAAATTGCGAGGTCCCGAGCCATGTCGCTGACCAACACAAAGACGGGGTTTTCAGTCAAGGACATCTTGGACCTGCCGGACACCAACGATGAGGAGGGCTCTGTGGCTGAAGGACCTGAGGAAGAGAGCGAGGGGCCGGAGCCCGCCAAGAGGGCCGGGCCGCTGGGGCCGAGCGCCCTGGACACGGTGCAGAGCCTGCCCCTGAAGAACCCCTTCTACGACAGCAGCGACAACCCATATACCCGCTGGCTGGCCAGCACCGAGGGCCTCCAGTACTCTCGTAAGTAGCGAAACTTGGCGCTTGTCCGTGGCCGCCTCTGTTCTGCCAAGCCCGGGCTGGATGCTGGGGTAGAAAGGGAAAGACGCTATTTCAGCCCGTATCCCTCACCCTATGCCCCTGCAAAGATTTTTAATAGAATACCCGCGTTCCTCCTCGTGAAACCGTCCCACCCCTCCCCACCCCCAGTCCTGGAAAAAAGACTGGTCTCAGATTTGTTTCTCAAAGAGAAAAATTAGGAGGAAGAGGGAGAGGGGAAATACCTCTCAAGGGTTACAGTAGTCAAGCGGGACTAACGTCTCCAACTGGAGCCCCCAGTCCCCGTTCGGACAGCCGAGGAGGAACTGGCTTGGAGCACTAGAGCGAGGCAGCTAGCCTCGGGGTACGGGTAGAGGGTGGGGGAGGCTCCCGGTGGCCTGGGTATAAATAGCTCACCCTGCCCCCTGCACTATCATAGAGGACGCTTTGTGCGGTGCGGAGTTGACGAGAAAGTCCGAAAGCAAAAAACGAAACCCCCCAAAACCTGCCTTAAATGGCCAAGTCGATCAATGCCGGGATTGTAGGGTTTTTCTTTTAAAAATCTGCCCACGTCTTTCCGGAGAGGAAACTGCTTAAGGGGGCCGGAGCCCTTAACCCGCGACGATCTTCTCCGTGCGTCACTCCCCCAAATACGCGCCCGCACTGTGCGAACCCCTAGAAACTCGAGCTGGAGGGCCCACTCCTGCCGTTTCTCCTCTTTCCCCTGGGAAAGAAGCCGTCAGTTTCGTCAGGTTTGAAACAGAGCGGAGGTTAAGACTAAGGCAGTGAGGCCGGGCTGAGGGGAGCGGAGGGCCCAGGGCGCACGGAGGGTCCGGGACGCACAGGGTCTGGCCCAGCCCGCGCGCTGCCTCCTGGCGCCTAACGCGCTTCTTTTTCCCCCAGTGCACGGGCTGGCGGCCAGCGCGGCGCCCCAGGACGCGAGCTCCAAGTCCCCGGAACCTTCGGCGGACGAGTCCCCAGACAATGACAAGGAGACTCCGGGCGTCGGGGGGGACGCGGGCAAGAAACGGAAGCGGCGGGTGCTCTTCTCCAAGGCGCAGACCTACGAGCTGGAGCGGCGCTTCCGGCAGCAGCGGTACCTGTCAGCGCCCGAGCGGGAGCACCTGGCGAGCCTCATCCGCCTCACGCCTACGCAGGTCAAGATCTGGTTCCAGAACCACCGCTACAAGATGAAACGTGCCCGAGCCGAGAAAGGTATGGAGGTGACGCCCCTGCCCTCGCCGCGCCGGGTGGCCGTGCCCGTTTTGGTCAGGGACGGCAAACCGTGCCACGCGCTCAAAGCCCAGGACTTGGCAGCCGCCACTTTCCAGGCAGGCATCCCCTTTTCGGCCTACAGCGCTCAGTCTCTGCAGCACATGCAGTACAACGCCCAGTACAGCTCGGCGAGCACCCCCCAGTACCCGACAGCTCACCCCCTGGTCCAAGCCCAGCAGTGGACTTGGTGAGAGCCACCACTCCGAGACTCTCCGCCCCAGGCCCAGGCCCCATGCGGGCCGCGGCGGTGTTAGGACTTGGTCCTCACTCTGATTGTTATTATAATTATTATTATGGAGTCGAGTTGACTCTCGGCTCCGTTGGGGAGGCGCCGGGATGTTGCCTGCACCTCCTTGGAGTGGCAGATTCCATCCAGCCAGCTCTGCCCCGTCATCCCCTCTCTCCTTTTGAACCTTTGGAGAGGGTTGAACTATAAGCCGTGTTTACAGAATGTTTGCGCAGCTTCTCTTCTTTGCCTCTCCCGGGGGGAACAAATCGTCCCAGCGTTAACGTCCTCACTTGAAAAGGAGAAAAAGACCAAGCCCCCCTCCGGCTTTTGTGAATTTTGTAAAATATGTTTGTGTGAGTAGCGATATTGTCAGCCGTCTTCTAAAGCAGTGGAGAACACTTTAAAATATAGAGGATTTTCTTTTTTTATAAGAAAATGCAAAATATTTATGGCCATGTAAACGTTCTGACAACTGGTGGCAGATTTCGCTTTTCGTTGTAAATATCGGTGGTGATTGTTGCCAAAATGACCTTCAGGACGGGCCTGTTCCTCCTTGGGGCCCAACTTCTTTATTTGTGGTTTGTTTTGGTTTGCTTATGATTGGTTACCCCTGCTTTCTACTTCTTTTTCAATTTTGTTCAGTGCAAACATTCCTCAAGTATGAAAAAAGGAAAAATGTGTAGGCGAGAAGCCCCTTGCCCCAACATCCGGGTCCTGAGCCCTAGCCCCGGAACTTGGAGCTCAGCGGTTCCGTGCGGTTCCCCCAGAGCGCCGGCCGCTGAAAGCTTTCGATTTTTTTAAATAAGAATTTTAATAAAAAGCCTGTGTTTAAAAAACAAAACCACTCCCAACCCTCCCGTTTGTCTTACTTTGTCGCCCTGCGCTTGGCCGGAGGCCTCAGCACGCAACCCAACCAGGCCGCTCGCAGCGCTCTCACGGCTCTTCCCCTTCGAGCCCAGAGGCCAGGGTTGCCCGCGGCGCTGAAGAGGCTCGCAGACAGGCCTCAAACGGCAGGTGGGGCCAGGCTCAGCGCTTAGGACCCCGCGCCCAAAGGAGAGCATTTGGCGACTGGGAGCCCAGGGTAGCCTGCCCTTTCCCGGGCCTCTCTCCCGGCCTCCTGCGCGGTCTGAATATCAGACGGCAGCGTCCTGGCTTCTGGAGGAAAAGTGACTTTGGAAAACGCCAAGGCGAGGAGGGCAACCCCCCGCCCTCGCTTGTCCAAATCTACGAGTGGCTCCTTCATTCTGAGAAGCTGTTGAAGCCACTACACTCGATGACTTTCACTTTGTTGCATTTGATTTACCTCACACTAAAAAAAAAAAAATGGGGTGGTGGGAGGAGGTGCTAAGGTTGAGACAGGTCGGCTTTCTCTCTACTCTCCACCCCCTTTTCAAAATCCGTGGACTGGAGGAGGCCTAGGAGACTGCAAAGAGACCTGGGCGCTTGAGAGCGGCGGGGGCGGGTGGCTGGGGTACTAAACGTTTAAGGAGGAATGCGGGGAACCCAGAGCAGGGGAAGGAGGGGTTCCTACAGTCCCCAAACTCTGGCCCTGGGGAGTCAAGGCGCCAGAGCCAGTGGCGACCCCTGCAAAAGTAGTCCTTTCCACTCCCTTCCACCCCCACCTTTTCCCTGCTTCCAGTTCCCTCTCCCTGGACTGGATTCTGAGCTTATCCCCTCCTAAGCATTTTGCTGCCCTTGGTCTCCCCGGCCAGCTATTTGGCCTGAGACTGGGTGAATTGCTGGCTAGAAAGTAGGGGTTCAGAGATGGGATTGTGAGCGCCCCAGCCTTCTGGGCTGGTGTGAGGAGGGAGCTGAAAGTGAGCAAACAGCCCCCCAGGACTCGGGGTGGGGAGCGCTCCCTTCCTTTTTTAGTAGAAAACTGATTCCATCCTACCCTTCTCACTGGAAGATCGCCTTGGTGCATGCTAGCACACACTTGCCCGCACCAGGAAGCACAGAGAGTCTCAGGGGGCCTTGGGCTTTGGGGGGAAGGGGTGCCTTTCTCTTCTATCACTGGGATTTCTGCAGATAGATGGGACACTGTATCCTAGAGCTCAGCATGAGATCTGAGAGGCTTCGGGATTGCAAGGTGGCCCTATTCGGAAATTGTATCTGATTCTCTTGTGAACTCCACCTTCATGGTGGGGGGGGGGCAGGAGTGATGAGGAGTCAGAGCAAAGGGAATGGTCCCAGCTGACTTTCTTGCTCCCTCTAGTTGATGATCAGATTTAATTCAATATCTAAAGCAAACATGATTATCCGTGTGACCAAATCTGCGCGTCAATAGCACTCAGCCCAACACGCCCAGGGACGTGATTACACGTTATTCCCACGTTGTGAAGCCGCCCCTGGATAATTGAGGGCCCTGGAGGCTTTCTAAAATCCTCCTAAATGTCTTTCCTCATCTCTGGTTCATCCACACTTTCCTAAATGTTAAAAACTCTCCCTTTGTTCCCCACCTTAGCTTGGAAACTTTTGGGGTCTTTTTGCTGTTTTTAAAGCCAAGAGAATTTCCCTCAAAGAACTTGTGCGATCGACGAATGCCTAAGTTGCCCTCCCATGAACCCCTCCACATCCCGCTTTTAACTTCCCTGTAACCCCCCAATTCTCTGGAAGTAAGAGTTCTGAGTTTCCTAGAGTGGGTTGTCAAGAGACCTGAGGCATCACCACAAGGCGTGAGCTGATTTTGACTGCATCAGGCCGCAGGGCTTCTGGGGGCCAAAAAAGATGACAGGAGCTCCCAGGCTTCCAGGGAGGAAGGAGGCAGCAGCAGGGGAGTTCCAGATTCTCCCAGCTTTCCACTGTGTGCTCATTAAGGGAGAATTTGGGGGCGGTGGCCAGGCCGGATAGCCTACAGTCTGGACGTGTGCTAGCTCGGCGGGAACCAAGGAGGTGGGCTGGACGCCCGCCTCTCTGTGTCCCTGGGTCCCCATGGAGTCAATAAAAGCGCCTGTGGAGTCCTGTGTGGCCCTAACCCCAGCGCCCTAGGAGCGCACCCGGCGCAGGGTCCGCTTCAGCAGTCTATCTTCCCCCAATCTACAGCGGGTCGCACAAAACCGCACAATGGGAGCGCTGGGAGCCGGGGATGTTAGAGGCGTGCATATTAAAAAGGGACAGAGAAAGGATCGCAGGGGACAGAGAGAGGGGAAGAGGGAAAAGGGGCCCTCCCCCCCCTTCTCCCCCCTCCACCCCGCACCATTCAGCGCGCTTATCGCGGGCAGTGAATCCCGGAGTCAGGCAGAAGTCTCCTTGGGGTTTTGTTGGGCCTGTCACTGGGTCCCTTTGTCATCTGCGGGCTTCATGCTGGATTCCATATGGCCAGCTGGGCCGAGGGAGCGCGAGGAGGGACCCGCACAAAACCCAAATTGTGTCCGGCTTTCAAACCCCGTATTGTTGTCTGTGAAAAGAAGACGCATTAAAAATTCGTGCTATATCTATTGGGGAGGAGGTTGGAGGAGGGGAAAAAAGCCACCCCTGTCTTTGATGGCTTCAGAGGGCGCTTGCCCTGCCTAGGCCCCATGACACATTGAGAACTGGATCTCTGTCTCTTCTACCAAATATTGGGACCCTAATGCTGGGACTCAGGTCTGCAAACCATCCTCCTTAATGGGTTAGCTTCATAGTGGGCACTTGGCTGCATTCCTGTGAGTGGAAGCTGGGGGTGGGGGTGGGGAGGGAGGCAAGTGAGCCGACTAGGCGAGGCTAGAGAGGAGACCTGGAGCCCAGGGCTGGGAAATGCTGCCCTCCTCCTCCCCACAGGCTTCTTGGTTCAGGGTAGATGAAAATCCAGTCCCTGTTCCCACACCCACTGTGGAATCCTCAGGGTACACAGTCACCTTCCAAGTAAGCAAAAAAGGCCAGGAGAGTACAAGGAGGCCCTCGGTCCTAGCCCAGCTCAGTTTCCAAAGCAGCCTATCCAGAGGCCACTCTCCCCTGATCAGACCATTCTGTTACCACCCCCTCCCATTCGAACCACACGGGAAGATCCCACTGGCCTCTCCAGGCAAAGCAAAACCTGCACAGAAACTTTCTCACCAGCCTCCTCCCCCCAATGTTGAAAGTAAAGGGACGTCTTTAGTTTTCAGTATCTTCTGCATCATTTTGCTAATAAAAGTCCATAACAGAGAGAGACAGCAAAGCTTTTGCGGAATTTGCCTCTTTTTCGCCTTACCTAGGCAGTCAGTGCTAGCCAGAGCCCGTTCAGGTCATGTCACTATGCTCCCCACAGTAGCCATGTCAAAAGTTCCCCTAAGCAACCCTAAATAAAAAAAAAATGCGCTAAACAAAATGAGTGCATGCCAGCACTGTGGAAATCAACACAGAGCCCACGCGGCGCCCCCTCCCACCGCCACCACTGGGGCAAAGTCACTGGGCCCTGAGCGAAGACCACTGAGATACCCCGTCCTGTTTAGTGCTGCCATAGCTAGTAGAATCAGATAATTTGATAAGAATGGGAACTCCCTTTCAGTCCTCCCCACTCCATCCAGGGAAATAAACTGTTTTTCCTTACCTATTGACCGTTGGGCTTAGTTGAGACCTGGTGTGGATTTCTTGAGCTTTCTCAAGAGCCTGGTCATTGAAAAGCTAATCCAATATTTACCAAGCATAAGGACAGTTCTCAGATGTATTTATTAAGGCCCCATCACTAAGTGAGTACTTGGACTGGAGAAAAAGACCTGGGGAGGGGGTGTCTGTCACACCAAAAAGGGGTCTCTCCGCTACAACTGTGAAACCACGCACAAACTTGTGCAATGCTGTGCTTCCCCTTCTGTACTTAAGTGGCGTGTGGATTAGATATTGTGTTGGCCGGTATTTCAGGAAATATGTACTTGTGGCTTCCTGAGAGGCCAGCCGCAATGACACTCAAAACTGTGTCGATATATCATCTTTTATCCAGGATCTGCAAATAAACCCCTGATCCCCTTGGCGCATTATAGCCGCTGCTATCTTTCCAAGGAAGCGATCTTAGTTTTATTGCTTTCACCAACGCCTAACACACACGCGTGCGGGTGCGCGCAGGCGTACACACACATACACACACACACACACACACACACACACACTCTCTCTCTCTCTCTCTCTCTCTCTCTCTGTCTCTCTCTCTCTCCCTTCTCCCACTCCGTTAGATTTTTAAAGGTTCTAATTTTTTTCCCTCCTGGGCCATCATTATTAATAAAGAGGCAAATATGCCTTGGCGCCGCCACCTGAGCAAGTGGGGAAATGCAGGGCTGCTGGACACCCGCCTGCGTGCGGAATCCGCGTCCCGCCGGCGCACCGCCTCCGGAGCTTGAAACTGGTTTGGCCCTCGCGCCGCTGCCGCCAGGAGGTGCCCGAGCTCCACGATGCCGCCGCGTCAATGCGCGCCCAGTTTAGACCCGGTATGGGCCGGGAGGCAGCCCGGCTCCTTGAGGTCCAGGGCCTGCACTTGCTAGACAGCGCTACCGCAGTGGGGTGAGGTTGTGGAGGAGCGGTAAACAGGGTCCAAACCAGGATTTTAAAAGTGCTGGAGCAGCCTGCTCCACCACCAGCCAGGTCTTGTCCCTATCCAGCTTCCTTCGTGCATGGGCACAACAATGGCAAACTGGTCCTATGGCCCCGGAGTCCACTGACCACTAGCAGGCTCAAAAGGGCTGTCTAGGCACGGTCCCCACGCACTTATCGACCTCTGTGGGTGAATGTGGAGTGGGCAGCTCTGTCTGGGTGCGTTGAGTGGTTATCCAAGTTCAGAGAGCTAGAGAACGGTGCTGCAGAGAAATTCTGGTTTTGGTTGGGGGGAAAGAAGAGGAGGCACTTAAAAGGAGAGATCCTCACCTCTCTCCCACCGTTGAGTGCAGGTACTCCTGCTGGTCCCCAATCCCAACCTGTGCAGCTGACCGCGAAGAGAGGAGCCCAAAGGAAGGCCCTCTGCACCCTCGCGTCCTTCTCCGCCCACCGGCCAGCAGTGTAGTGGCGCCATCTGGCCACCAGGGAGAGACACCATGCCGACGCAGATCTTTTGCGGTATGGGTCAGGGAAACTTGGAATGTCCCCACCGCAGCTGAGAGCATTTCGTGCTGAGGTCTCAACTGGGGCGCAGGAGTATCCAAGCGTAGAGACACCGGGCTATGGTGCCTCCTACATCAACCCTCCATCCCGCTCTATCTCCGTGCCTTTCAGAGTCTGGGTCTGGAGCAGCGGACTGGGGACGGAAAGGGTTAAATTCCTCGAGATCTGTTCCCCAAAATACGATCTGCAGTTCCAACTTGCCTTGTTTATTTTTCCGTGGTTGGCATGGGGTGAAATTGCCTCCAGTCAAAGGCATTCGTGGACCCCAACGTTGGTCCATGCTTGACTTTCTTAATCCCTTTTTCCCACCACTTCAACACGGAGGATCGATGTCAGTGTCCAAGTTGTCCGCGGGGTGGCGCGATTGGATAAGGAAAGAGTTCTGCATGGAGCACCGTCCTGGGTGACGGAACGCAGCTCAGACACCTGAAGGATTTGTGATGTCTCGGAAATATATCTTTTATGTCAGGGTTAAAGACGTGTGTGTGTGTGTGTGTGTGTGTGTGTGTCCGCGCGCGTGTGCGTGCGCGCGTGCGTGTTCATTCCACTTACTTTGGCAGAAAAAACAGGCTGCTGGAGCTTACGTTTGGAAGAATTAAAACTATCTGCCTTTGAATTTGGCTCTAAGATGGAGGAGGAAGTTGCAAGTATTCTTTTTTGCCTGGCTCTTTTCTTCCCCTCCTCTTTGAGCTACTGATGACTCCACCGCCGCCGCCACAGTTAAGAACATTCCCACTACCCCTAAATATTCCCACCCACCGTGTACTTACAGGCATCAGTTGAAAGCTTTAAATGAAATAAATCTGCTTGATTTCACCTGTGGTATTTTTGCCTTTGTTTATAAAATGGTACAAAGAAAGCCATAGTTCTCAGCCCCCAGACTCCATACTGAGGACAGGACAACTCCCACCACTTACTGGGTATGGCTTGGCCGGGCGGCCAACGCACTTCTGCATCATATTTGACCATCACACCCACGTTGTCCTTCGGCTCAAGTTGTCCTCAGGAAACTGAGTCTCAGAGAAGTTAAGGACCCTGTACATATGCACAAAGTTGTTTTTGTTTTGTTTTGTTTTGTTTTGTTTCAAGAAGAAAAAGTCCTGGAGGTGGAGGTGGGTGTCCTACCCTAGTTCAGGAGGGAGGGGAGGATAAGTCCCATTCTCCGACAGGCAGCTGGGGGGCGACTTCTCCACAGCAGCTTGTGTTCCTGGCCCAACCTGCTGGCCGGATGGAGCCAGCCCCTAGGATTCTTCTTTAAAAGGCTGCACACTGGCCCCTCACTAGGGACTGTGTGGCCAACCCTGGACCAGGCAGTGTTTCCTGAGAAGTGACAGGAACCAACCAAGGCATCTACCTGAAGGCTAGACTCTTACCTATGGCCTGCCACCTGTCTTCCCCTTCTTTTTTGTGATATAAGCAATTTCTCTCTCTACCCAGGATCATAAAGGCACAAGAAAAAGAAAAATCTTCAGTTTCCAATTGATCTTCTATCTTTAAATGATTAATGGCTTTTCACCCGGTTGGGGCAGGGGAGGAAAATAAGCCTGTTCTTTGGGGTTGAGTGCTGAGCTTCCTAATCTGACAGATTTACAAGAATTATTAGAAGGAATTTTACTCAACTGCTTACTTGCAGTTCTCCCAATGTGTCTTTAACTCTGCTGACTATGACATAAAAGAATTGTTTCAGCACAAACCGTGTAAAAGGGGAGAGTCAGATTGTTGAGATAAAGTTGAAGAAATCCAAGTGTCGTGTCTATGACAATCTGAACCTGAAGATGCCTTTCAGCAACAGCCTATGCTTCTCACTGGATTCACGCTGTCCAGCCCTACCCTCGGGAAGAACCCGCCACTAGTCCTGTGACTCGGATATTAGAACTTGTCCCTTGCAGACCAAGCCCTTGGCTGCCCCCTGTTCCCACATGTGCCTGCTGCCAGCACCTCAAGTGCCTACCTGCAGAAGGAGCTGGAGGGTTCAGGACCCCAAAGACAGTTGGCAAGTGCTGGCACTTTCATGCTCCTCAACCAACTTCAGGGGGAAGTTAAAGGCTAAGTATGGCTTCTTGAGCCCAGGAGAAACGATGCTGAGACACGTTTCACACCATCTCCTGGAGGATGGGGTCTCTAGTGGGACTGGGTCCCAGTTGCCCTGAATGGAATCCGCTCATCCACATGCCCTATATTGGCGCCTTTCCTTTCTCTGTCTCACTCCCCAACTTCGATGGTGCTTCCTGGGGTTCTCTCCCTTGTTGACTACTTGCACATGAATCCTTGTCTGAGAGTCTGCTTCTGGGGGAGAGATATACAATGATACCAGAGAGAGATACAGGTGTTTACAGTCTCATCTTCACCTTCGTCCAGGACCTGGTCTCTCAGAGGCTGCCCAGAACCTGATGGTCCATCCCAGTGGCCTCTTCCCCATGTGTTCCTTGGGAATGCCCACCACTCACGCATCTTTCCAATCTAATTAGAGTTGTTTTTTGTTTGGGGGGGTGTCAAAGAATTTAAGAGTACAGGCAACCGAGGACTGAGGGACATGGACAGTAACCCACAGTCACTCTGGCTATTCAAGTTCCAGTCTGGGATGTACAGCCACCCTCGTCCAGATCAAGAAGTCTGGATTTGTTCCCTCAGCATCCTCAAAGCCACCTTTCCCATCAGAAAGAAGCTCCCAGCTCTCCAAGTACAGTTCAAGTCCTACCTCCCAGAAGGAAGAATTTGGTTGGTTTTTGGAGGTCCCACCAGTTTCTAGAGTCTACACAAATTAGGTTCTGACTGGTTTCCCATTGTCCAGGTTAGGTGGTACTCTTGGCTGGGGACACATTCACATGCAGTCAGAGCCACTTTCCTGACTCAGAGGAGGCCATGCACACTGTGTGCGGTGGACTGAATTGTGTTTTTCAGAATCCATATACTGAGTCCCAATCCCCAGTCACTCAAGAGTGTGTCTGTATATGGAGACTAGATCTTTAAAGAGACAATTTAGTTAAAATGAGATCACTAGAATGGGCGGGCCCTAATTCAATATGAGCAGCTCTTTACAAGGATATTAGGGCACAGACATGAACAGAAGGAATTCCATGTGAAGACACACAAAGAGAGAAGTTGGCCACACACACAAATACACAGAGACCTCAAAGGAAACTACCTAACCTGGCTGACACCTTGATTTCAAACTTTCAGCTTCTAGAATCGTGCCTGTGGTACTTGGCTACAGCAGCTCTAGCAAATGAGTATGCAGACAATTAAAACCTCACAGACTAGAACTGAGTTTCACTCTGCCTTAGACTTTTGTATCCTGAAAGCCACCTCATCCTCTCTTCGAGGTTGGCATAGCCATTTCCCAAGGTTCTAGCCTGATGACATAGTGTTCTTACATCCCACTCAGGACAGACAGTGTGTTTCTCTAGGACTCCATAGGCATCCTTAGTTCTCCTTGGGACTTTGGGCTAGCATTTGGCGATGCACAGTCATACTTCCCAGGGTCCACTAACTCCAAATGTATCCCACAGACCCAATATTCTAATTCCCAGTTTTACAGGCCTTGCAGGACCATGGGATATGTATGAAATATTGTTCCAAGCCTGGGAGCTTCAGTGGGAGTATTAATGAAATGGAAGCAAGTGGTTGCATAAGCAGATGGTGAATCCCTAAGCAAGTGGACTCCAGGACCCAAAGTATTCTCCAGACACTCTATCATGCTTCTGAGAAAGCTGTAGAAGAGATTGTATCTCTGCTCAAACCCCAGTTGGAAATGCTGGAAGGGCTGTTAAGAATGACAAGCTTGGGGCCTCCCTGGTGGCACAGTGGTTAAGCGCTGCGCTGTGGAGCTGTCAGCAGCGGCGACGCAAGTTCGACACCCGGCCAGGGAGAATCCCACATGGCGCGGCAGACCTCTCCTGCCTCGCCCACTGCTCCCCTCAGCAGTGTATTTCTGATCTGCCTGTTCTGCTCCCCGCTCTGGCTCTGGTGAACCCTCTCGCTGCCCCATGCCTCTGGCCTGTACCCCAGCTTGTATGTATAAATAAAAAATAAATCTTTAAAAAAAAAAAAAAAAAGAATGACAAGCTTGACCCCCAGCTTGGCCGATTTCTGTTTAGGCGAGTTGTGCTTATTTCTGTCTCTTTGGGGCTTGTATCAGAGCTGCTCAAACTTTGGGGTACAATTGAATCACCTGGGATTTGATTACATTGCAAATTTTGATTCTGCAAGCTCCTGGGGGTGCTGCTGCTGCTGCTGTAGGACCACCGTTTGGGCCACCAGGGCCAAGATGACAAATTCAAGGTCTTACTAAAGATGATCCCTTAAATAAACAATACGAAGTCCACCAAAATGAGTTCCACCAAAAATAGGGCAAGAATGGGGCCTCCCTGGTGGTGCAGGGGTTAATGTCTCAGCACTATCAAGCTATCACCAGCTACTTCTGCATGAATTTGATCCCTGGCCAAGGAGCTGACCCACATGGCACAGCAGACCTCTCCTGTCTCACCCGCTGCTCCCCTCAGTAGTGTATTTCAGTGGATCTGCCTGTTCTGCTCCCCATTCTATCTCCAGTGAATCTTCTCACCTGCCCCCTCCTCTCCGTACTCTGGCCTACACCCCAGCTCTTGTATGCATAAATAAATAAAAATAAATATTAAAAAACATAGCAAGGAACCTTTTAAAAACTGTTCTCAAACTGTTACAGGGCAGGGAGAAGGGCACCCCAGAACCCCCAAACTTGCCCATTTTAAATAGGTTCTGCCATCCACTGCATCAGGATAAAACATATAAGACCTTAAGTGGAAAAGAAACTTTAATACAATTAGTGTGATAATACAGAAAAGACAAAGAATATAGTTTCCCCAAAGCTACCCATCACCTCATGGGCAAAAGTCCACCCAAATGGGATTGGCCCAAGGCAAGGCCCGAAAAGCTGCCACAAGTCTAAAACACCTTTTGTCAGGGACCCATAAAAAAGGGCCAGAAGCAGTCAGATGAGTCTGTGAGGAAAAGAGCAAAATCAAAATCATGATCCACGTTGCCATTGTTAACCTCCCCATGGGTCTCTCACCCACATCTGTCTCAGTCAGTCCAGGCCAGTGCAGCTTCTTCACATGTCTCTCTGCTCCTTGTGCCTCTTCTGGTTCTCCATACTGCTTCCTTCCTTCCTCTCTCTCCTCTCTGTCTTCTTTTTTCCCCCTCTTCTCCAGCTTATCTCTCCTGCTCAGCTCCACCCTCCCTTGGGTGGGGCAGGGAACCTGGAACACTCCCCTTTCCTGAGGGCCGCCCTCTTACAAAATCATTTGGGAATCAATAATCTAGAGTTTTATGAGTACAATATATATTGACTATTCGAACCAGAAAAAAAAAATCTTAGGGTCATTTTGTTAACAGCTCCCTCTTTGAATTTTCTGGAGAGGAAACTTTGACCCAGGTCACAGGGTTCACTGAGAGGTGGCCTTGGTCAGAGACAGGAGATGCATAGCCAGGTTGCCCCCTTCCATGCCAGGGCACTTCCCACAATGACACCCCCAAGAGACAAAGCAAATGGTGAACTTAACTGTCTTTAAGACCGCATGACTGTAATACATTTTAACAAATCATAGGAAGCAAATAGAAGATAGTTTTTGTGGTGTGCAACCTTGAGCAGTTTAGCTACTGACACTCTCTGATGCTATCTCCCCACTGGTTAATTTTTTAAAGGACATAGCTGTCCCTTAATATTTCAAAGGGCATCAACAAGGAGGTCATCAATGAGTCAAATCATTTGAAACCCCATTTGAACAGAAGCCCCAGTGGGACTCCCATTACACACATGTTTTCATGGCAAAGGGAAGTAAGGAGGTGAGGGAGATGAAGGAGGAGGCGTCAAACACTTAGCCAATGAGTGAAGGCAAGGCTGCCAGGAAGAAAGGCAGAAGTAGCTAGGTTCTGGAGTGAACCTAAACCAGAGGCACACTGCCCATGGCTATTTCTGCCGTGAGGGAAATGTCCTAAAGCTGTACCCTCCAATATGGCGGCCCCTTGCCACATGGTGGTCAAGCTCAGGAAGCATGGTTAGTATAACTGCAGAGCTGATTTTTAAATTTTGTTTAACTTTTATTGATTTAAAATTTAAATTTTAATATACACATGTGGCTCCTGTATTGGGCAGGGAAGATCTAGACCATGCCCAACAACTGCTGGGAGCTGTAAAAGGAAGAATATTTATTAGCCCTTTCTTGTCACTATAATGCTAATTAACACCATTGCAGCTCAACACTGCTCACTCGTGTGAGACCTTTAGTTTACTCTGAAATGAAAATCAGCAATGGCATTGGTGGAGAAGGGAGTTAGAGTAGGTGTGTATACTGATCCCTTTGCACTGCCCTTGTTATCCCCCTCACAGATGCCCCAGGCCAGATACAATTCCATGGAAAAATAGAGAGGACTTTAAAAATATTAGGAACCTTATCTGATTCCTGACCAAATATATGGTTGCAATGGGGCAGGGTAGGAGTGGAGGTGGTGACTGGTGAGACACTCAGAAATGCCAATTACTGGGATTTAATCAATTAACCCTGATGGCTCAAGGGGTTAAGTCTCAGCACTATGAAACTATCGGCAGCCACTGCAGCATGAGTTCAATACCAGGGAGCTTCCCACATGGTGCAGCAGACCTCTCCTCCCTCACCCACTGCTCCCCTCAGCAGTGTATTTCAGTCAGTCTGCCTGTTCTGCTCCCCACTCTTTTCTCTGGTGAATCCTCTCACCCCTTGCACCTCTGGCCTAGACCAGTTCTTGTATGCATAAATGAAAATAAATCTTTCAAAAAAAGAAAAAGAAATGCCAATTACTGTTCAGCTGGAGGGATGAAAGGAGTCACCTTTCAGAGGTTCTTCACTTGGTGTGTATCAAAGACCCCTCTGACAGGCCAGAAAAGCCTCTCGTTCCCTTCTTGTAATGAATTTAGGTTACAGGGAAAATCAGATTGAAATATAATTCTGCCCTTGGGGATAAGGAACTGTGGGTTACGAGAGAGCTCCTGAGTTCAAGGAGAGGGACTGAGCCCCTCTGTCTCCTTTCCAACCAGCTGCTTGCTTTGCCAACTAATGGTGCATGAGGACAAGAAGACCCACCAGGACTCGCCTCCTTCCCTGGAGGGCACAGCATTGGAAGGCCTTCTGTGTCAGGGAAGAGGATCTGAAGTGACAATGGACTTTATCATGGTGAGACAGTAGAAAGGAGAGAAGGGGTGAGCAGGTCAGGTGAGGGGCTAAGAGATGGGCTGCAGCATTTGCTCCCACATTAACCTTTCCTAGCTCACATTTCATTCTTTTTCTGTGGACATAATGACATTTGGTAAAATTAGGCATGATATCAACAAGGCAAATTGAAATACCACTCCGGATGCAAACACCCTTTTCAAGTTTACCACCCTGATCCTATGCAATTAGACAAAGCAATTATAAACATGGTTGTCAAGCGCCCCCCTCCCATCCCCAGACCTGTCGGTTGAAATGAAAGGCTCTAATGGGGACTCGGGCAACGGGACTGGAGAGGCTGCATGTACAGGAGATGCTGAAACAATTATAGCAGCTGGGTTAATTAATCAAATGAGGAAATGGGACAAAAATTCATCTTGCAGCCGAAACCCAGAGCATTCAAATGGAAAGGATGCAAAATAAACAAGGCAATCCATTCTTATCTGACTCCCTACTTTCAATGACAGTAAAGTTGGAGGAGCATGCCTGAATGAGTTCAACTATCTGGTTGAAAAGTAAGAGACGGCAGTGCTAATGGATGCCTTCAAAATGATGCCAGAATTATAAGCTGGCAACATCACACCCAACAGGAATTTTAGCTAGACTGCTTTTTTTTCTTTTGGTTTCCACAGTCTTCTGTAGAGTATGCACACTGAAGCCACAATATAACCTTCATGGCTTCTGATAAAACTGGTCTTAAGAGCAAATTTATTTCTTTAAACATTCTAACACCCCATCAATTTAAAAGGTTCTTCAGATTTTACCAGGCGTGAAAGTTATTCAAATCGAATTTACATGAATATTTTAATGTACATTTAGTAATGTTGTAGCGAAGCTGTTTGTGGTTGTGTCAGGTACTAAAAGCACACTTTCACCTGAAATAACAACATTTGAGAGCTCTCTGCTGAAAATATCAATAAAGTCTCTTTCTAAAAGGTGAGATGGGTCAACTTCTCTTTGTAAAAGTAATACAAAATGCCACTCCATTTGTACACAAATCAAGCTTTTTAATAAGCTTTAAAATATATGCCCTTTCTGGTGTACATAAATAATTTAGATGCAGTGTAAGTCACCCCCCACAACTGAAAATAGATACAATCAAATATGTTACTTCTGAAGAGTAGAAGGAAGAGATTTTAGTCTTTCATTTTGTACCTTCTACACTGTTTGAGTACTTCTACATGTATAGTGACTCCAACATGATGAATTCTCACAATAAGAGGTAAAGATTTGTCTTCTCAAATATACAATTGAGCAGAAGAATAAAAGGCTCAAGCTTTCCAAATGATTTTTATGTGAATGAAAATTACTCTCTAATATGACTTTCGAAAGTTAAGGGCAATGCTAACTAAAACTACCCATCTCTTTAGTTGGATTATTGGTTCATAAGGATTTCAGATTTAGTGAACCCTCCAAAAATTTTTGCTAACAGTGTTTAGATGAATTTTAAGGAAATTTATCATTTTCTTTTTGTAATGGTTACAGTCCTTTTGTGAAAGTGGTCTCAGTTACTAAAAGCAAAACAAAGACCTCCTCTCCTGCTTCTCCCCTTTAGCCCTTGGCCTTCTCTATCTCAGCCACTCAACTTTAATAAAATATTCCATTGCTCTCCTGCTTCTCGAGGGACCCCACCTTCACAGCACTCTTTCGCTGCATTCAGACCTTTACCATCCATCTGAGTCTGCAGCTTGAAGATAAGAAGGTCATCTGATAAGACACCCCCAAAGCTGAAAATGTACAAAGCACCAGAACAGTACCTACCTGCCAGGATGTTTAACACCTGGTCATTCCCTTTGGCATTGGTCTTTTTTTAAAAAATATTTAATTTTATTTATTTATTTATGCATAGAAGAACTGGGGTGTAGGCCAGAGATGCGGGGGATGAGAGGATTCACCCGAGACAGAGTGGGGAGCAAAACAGGCAGATATACTGAAATACACTGCTGAAGGGAGCAGAGGGTGAGATAGGAGAGGTCTGCTGTGCCATGTGGGTCAGCTCCTTGGCTGTGACTGGTGACAGCTTGATAGCACTAAGACTTTAATCCCTGTGCCACCAGGGAGGCCCTGGCATTGTTCTTATTACCCTGGTCGACAGTGAGATCGTTACTGACTTAAAAAGGCCCTAATCTGTAGCATCTTGGTGTGCTGAACATGAATATAACCCTGAAAATTTTTCTTAGCTCTCATTTTGAAGGTATTTCATATAATTCATTTTAGATGTTTCACTGTGTAAATTTATCCAGTAGGACTGCAACTGACCCTCAATCCGCCTAGAAGGATGTAATATTGCATCGCATTGTATAATACCATCATGCACACATCATCCAGAGTTGATTGCATCATTTTCTGATGCAATGCAATACTACTGCCAGGCGGCTGCTGAAGTAAGCTGACGTCAGCAGTGCCCTAGCTAAAGCCCTGTCGGAAAGGTTGAACGTTGAAAATATTTCAGACTTTGTGCGAGACAGTTTAAGCTACTGTTCCATAGAACTGTTATTATTTTATCCATTTAGGCACAATACAGAACAGTCATGCCTCGAAAGTGCATTAATAGCGTGGACAATTTCTGCTGTATTTGTGGGGAAGTGACATTTGCCAACCAGAAGAAAAGTATCACTTCTCAAGTGAAGAAGCCTTATCATCTTGACTTTGGATGCAAGGTTGGTGACCAAGACAAGCCTTGGGCCCTGCATATATGCTGTGCTACATGGACAACACAGCTTTCACGGTGGTTCAATGGCAAAAGACCGTCAATGCCGTTTGCAGTCCCCATGTTGTGGAGAGAGCCAAGCACCCACATGAAAGACTGTACTTCTGCTTGGTTCCTCCTCTTTCTGGAGGAATAACAAGGCAAAAGAAGTCGAGAATAGTCTACCCAAACATTAAGTCTGCATTGAGACCAGTTCCACATGGTAAGGAACTTCCTATTCCAGAACCTCCAGCAGAATATTCTCTGGATTCATCTGATGAGGACAAGGGTGAGCCGACCTGTTCTTCTTTTGTTCTATAAGCATGCAGTGATCCAGATGTTCACTGTGGTGCATCATCAACCCCACACAGACTAACACAGGAAGAACTAAATGACCTGGTTCATGATTTGGACTTATCCAGGAACAAGGCAGAATTGCTAAGATCAAGACTCCAACAATGGTATCTTCTAGAAGAAGATATCACAATTACTTTTTATTGAAAGCACCACCAGCAATTGGAGACTTTCTTCAGAAAGGAAAGTACTCTGGTATTCTCTTCCGATATTGAGGGCCTCATGAATGCCTTAGAAATCACTCATGACCCACAAGAATGGAAACTATTTCTAGACTCTTTGAAACTGAGTCTTAAGGCTGTGCTTTTGCATAATGGAAACCATCTTCCATCTATTCTATTCCTGCACAGCTGTACAAGAGACAAGCGAAGAAATCTAAGAAGTAGTCTATGACTTGATTTTTTACAGGTATTAACCGTAGGCCCATTGGTATGCATTTTGCGATGTAAACATCAATTTATTGCAGATGACAAAAAAAGCTAGAGCCCAAATTAGAATTTGACTGTCATATTCATGTTGAGCACATACAAACTGATAGGAAATGACTAATTTTATTTCAGTAACATGACTTTTGTAAAAATTTGTTGACCAGCGTTATTACCATCATTATTTTGATCTGAGAGTTGAGTATCAGTTTAAAGTCCCAGCTTTGTGACCAACTAATCTGAATTTAAGTCAAACTTTTGTGAAAGTGGAATGATTAATCCAAGTCTTTACCACTCTGTTTTTTTGTCTACAAACAGGATAATAATGACCTCTTCTCTAGGAGCAAGGGGTGCATTCCTGTGGTTATGATCATAAAGCCTTCATTTGGGCTCTGGTTAAGTAAGCGTTCAATAGAGATCAGATAATTTTATCAGCTATTGTCCTCAATTTTTTTCCTAATCCTGACTGGATCGCATATTGTCTCAAATAAATCTTCATAGATACAATTTTATGTTTTTTTTTAAGTTGCATATTTTTACTCATTCAATAAGAAGTCAAGTTTTGTGTCTCAGCCTGGGAGACCCATTTCAATGCCTGTCCACTGTCATGCCCTCTCTTGGTCTCCTACAGCCTTCTGCCTTGGCCCAGAGAGATTTTTCCTCTACCTTAATATTCAGCTCCTTTCTCCTGCTCTGGTACCCAATTGCTAGATTTATTTTTGGTGGATGGTAGGATTAGTTCTCCTCATTCATCCCACTCTGTAGCCAAGCTGCAAGGACTTCGCACAGGATCTCAGCCCCAGTTTGCCAGGCCTCATCAATACTTGCTTCTGCTGCTGAAATAAAATAAGAAAATGCTATCAAAGTCACAAAGCATGGTGGAAATTGCAGGTGTTAATTAAAATGTCACTGTTACAGAGATTATCAATCACTATCTTGATGAAAGAACCCCGGGGCACATCAACAATGAATCCAGGATCCCTGCAGGTGAACCATCCTCTTCCTGGCATTTGCCACCTAATGAATTGTAAATGTTTAGCCTGCAAGTGCTCCAGTTGAATATGAAGCCAAGGAATAGGTTCAGCAATTCTGCAGGAATTACTGACCGGGCTGGCGGGGGAGGATGCACACTCTTTAAAAAGCGCCGGACCAACTTTGTAAAAGGCAAAGGAATTTCTCAAATACAAATGTACACCTTTCCCAGTATCATCCAATGTCAGCATCTGAGTGATTCTTAAAACCTCATAACCAGTTTGTAGCCACCTTTATTTATTTTGCTTTCTGGAGTTAGGACAGCTCTCACCAATGAAAACATCGCTAGGTTTCTTTCTATACTTTCAAATGTCAGGGTTTGGGATATTCTATGACAAGGTGTCAGTTGGACAAAGTTCTTTTCACAGCTGTGATTACATTTGGCAGGATGCCAGTGTATATTTATTTTCACCCAATCAAGCAATAACACAATTCATGATCAGAGAAAGCTTTATTATTTTTGATATTTCAATTGTCTCTATAAGATAGGAAAAAACTTAAATAGTTCTATAACATTTTAAGCAAGTTTCTGACTTTACATATGCCAGACCAACTATTCATATTTGAAGATTTCCTGTTCAAAAGGCCACTTTTTAATTATTTTTTTCTTTAACTTTGTGTTTTTTTTAAGATTTATTTTATTTATGTATGCATGCAAAAGCTGGGGTATAGGCCAGCGGTATAGGGGGATGGTGAGAGGATTCACCAGAGACAGAGTGGGGAGCAGAACAGAAGGATTTGCTGAAATACACTGCTGAGGGGAGCAGCAAGCAAGATAGGAGAGGTCTGCTGGGACATGTGGGAATCTCCCTTGTGGGGTATCAAACTCTTGCTGCAGTGGCTGCTGATAGCTTCATAGGCTGAGACTTAACCCCTTGTGCCACCAGGGAGGCCCTAACTTTGTATTTTGACATTATTTTAAGACTTTCAGAAACCTGCCAAAATAGTTCAGAGTTTCCATCTGTCCCTCACCTGATTGCCTTATGGTCAACTCATTGTATAACCAGAGTACGATTACCAAAATGAAGACATTGACATTGGAACAATATGCCAGATTTTTAAAAATTTAATTTATATATATACACATAATTTATTTATTTATATTTTACATCATTGTTCATTGTTGTACAATGTTTGTATGATTTCTCCTTGCAGGTGTATTCCCCATAAAGTTCCCATCATCAGTTCACCCGTGAACCATGAATATAGTACCTTGTGCTCTTCCCTCCCCTGTTTTGATCCCTCTACTCCCCCCTCCATTGCAGAATGTCTCTGGTTTATAGTTACCTGCTATTTTATTTATTTATTATTATTGTTATTTTTTTTTCCTGATCCCTTATTTGGTTCCCTTACACTACTCCTATAAGTGAAAGCTCCCAATGTTTTTCTTATTTCCTTCTGGCTTATTTCACTGAGCATAATCCCTACTCGCTCTACCCATGTTGCCGCAAACAGACTATGCCAGTTTTCAACAATGTTAATGAGTTGACCTTGGTTTACATCATTGTTTGTATTTAGAAGTGCAGGATCCTCCTTTCTAGTATCTTTGCCTTAGGGCATCCACCATCAATGCACCCAAAGTCTACCACCATATCACTCCCCACTTTGTTATCACCTTTCCCCCTGCCCCTCTGGTTGTCTCCTTTCTATAGTCAGCTTTCAAAAATTATTTTTTTAGTTTGGCTTTATCCGACTGTTTGGTATCAGTATATTCCACATATAAGTTATACCAATTAGGCCTCCCTGGTGGCACAACAGGCTAAGCGCAGCACTATGAAGCTATCCAAAGCAACTGCAGCACAAGTTTGATACCCGGCCAGGGAGCTTCCCTCATGGTGCAGCAGACCTCTCCTGCCTCGCCTGCTGCCCCCCTCAGCAGTGTACTTCAGTTGATCTGCCTGTTCTGCTCCCCACTCTGTCTCTGGGGAATCCTCTCACTGCCCCACACCTCTGGCCTGCACCCCAGCTTGTATGCATAAATAAATAAATCTTTAAAAAAAAATAAGTCACACCAATCAGTATTTGTCTTTCTCCTTCTGTCAATTTCTCTTAACATTGTTCCTTCCAGTTGCATCCATGTTGTTGCGAATGGCAAGTGTTTATCTTTTTTGATAGCTGAGTAATATTCCACTGTGTCTGTAGCCCACATCTTCTTTTTTTTTAATACATATATTTATATTGTTACTTATATCTTTTATATTTTGTATTCCCATTGGGTAACCCACCACTAATTCACCCGTAATCCATCTCCGGGGTCCCTTGTTTCCTTTTCTTCTCCATTTTGTGCCCTTACCCTCCTCTTCCCCCCACCCTGCCCTCCCCCTCCCCCACACCCGCTGAGTGTCTCTCTCCTATTTGGTTTCCCTATAGTCCTGTCATAAGTGAAACCATTCGATATTTTTCTCTTTCTTTCTGCATTATTTCACTGAATATAATCCCCTCTAATTCCATCCATGTCACTGCAAATTGCATGTGTTCATCTTCTTTGAATGCTGAATAGTATTCTATTGTGTATATGTACCACATCTTCTTGATCCAATCATCTATTTTTGGACATCTGGGTTGCTTCCATACCTTTGCTATTGTGAACAGTGCAACAATGAACATACGGGTGCATGTATTCTTTTGAATTAGTGTTTTTGTGCCGTATGGGTAGATTCCCAAAAGTGGTATTACTGGGTTGTATGGAAGTTCCATTTTTAGCAGTTCGAGGTAGATACCTGGGAGTGGAATTGCTGGGTCATATGGCAGGTTCATTTTTATTCTTTTGAGAAAGTTCCATGCTGTTTTCCATAAGAACTGGGCCATTCCACATTTCCACCAACAGTGTAAGAGAATTCCTTTTTTCCCATATTCTTGCCCAAAATTGTTATTTCTGATATTTTTTATATGGGCCAGTCCAACAGGAATGAGATAGTATGTCATTGTGCATTTCCTTTATAAGTGATGATGAGCATTTTTCATGTCTTTTTTGGCCGTGTGTATGTCTTCCTTGGAGAAGTGCCTATTTAGCATTTCTGCCCATGTTTTGTTTGGATTATTTGTTTGCCTTTTGTTGAGTTGTATGAACTCTTTGTAGATCTTTGATGTCAGTCCCTTTTCAGACATATGGTGTACAGATATTTTCTCCCATCAGTTGTCTTTTCATTTTGGTTACAGTCTCTTTTGCTGTGCAGAAGCTTTTTAGTTGGATGTCATATCAATTATTTGTATTCTCTTTTTTTTTTCCTTTACTACTGGGGATGAATCCACAAAGATGTCTCTGAAGCTTATGTCATGGAGGGTTTTGCCTGGTTTTTTTCTATGTGCTTTCTGTTTTCAAGCCTTGCATCCAAGTCTTTTATCCATTTGGGTTGATTTTCTTGTATGATGTGAGATAGCATCTAGTTTCATTCTTTTGCATGTGGCAGTCCCATTTTCCCAATACCATTTATTGAATAGACTTTCCTTGTTCCTGTGTATATTCTTCATTCCTTTTTCATAGATCAGCTGTCCACATATGTGTAGGTTTATTTCTGGGATCTCCATTCTATTTCATTGGTCTGTGTGTTTTTTTTATTACAATACCATGCTGTTTTAGTTATCATGGCTTTATAGTATAGTTTGTAGTCTGGACATGTAATGCCACCATCCACCTCTACCCCCTTTTTTTTTTTGGTCAGGAGTGCTTTGTCTATACAGGGTATTTTGTGGTTCCATATGAATTTCAGTAATATTTGTTACATTTCTTTGGAGAATACCACTGAAAATTTATTGGGATTATATCAATCTACAACCTACTTTGGGTAGGATAGCCATTTTAACATTGTTGATTCTTCCAAGCCATGAGCAGGGAATATCTTCCAATTTCTTTGTGTCTTCTATTTCTTTTAACAATGTTTTTTAGGTATGGCCCTTGACCTCCTTAGTTTTTGTTTTGTTTTGGGGTGTGTGTGTGTGTGTGTGTGTGTGTGTGTGTGTGTGTGTATGTCTGTGTGTGTGATCATAAGTGAGATGACTTTCTTAATTTCTTCTCCTTCTAGCTCAGTGTTTGCATATAGGAAGACACATATCCCAATTCCAATTCCTTTTATATCTTTTGCTTGTTTAATTGTTCTAGTTAGGATTTCTAATACTGTGCTGAACAGTAGTGATGAGAGTGGACATCCTTGTCTTGTACCATATCTTAGTGGAAAGGTTTTGCATTTTTCACCATTGAGTATGATGCAAGGTGTGGGTTTGTCACATGTGATCTTCATTATGTTAAGATATGATTTATCCCCAGTTTTTCAAGGTTTTTTTTAAAAGATTTATTTATTTATGCATACAAGAGCTGGGGTATAAGCCAGAGGTGTGGGGATGATGAGAAGATTCACCAGAGACAGAGTGGAGAGTAGAACAGGCAGATTGACTGAAATACACTGCTGAGGGGAGCAGCAGGAGAGAGGAGAGGTCTGCTGCGCTATGTGGGTTAGCTCCCTGGTGGGGGATCAAACTCGTGCTGCAGTGGCTGCCAATAACTTCATAGTGCTGAGACTTAACACCTTACACCACCAGGGAGGCCCCCATTTTTCAAGGGTTTTCATCATAAATTGGATGTTGAGTCTTATCAAAAGCTGCCTCAGTATCTATCAATATGTTCATATGGTTTATATCTTCCTTTTTGTTGATATGGTGAATTTCATTGATTGATTTTTGTATTTGAAACATCCTTGTGTCCCTAGTATAAAATCCACTTGGTCATGATGTATAAATCTTTTAATGCATTGTTCAATTTAGTTTGCTAAGATTTTATCGAGGACTTTTGCATTTGTATTCATTGGGAAAATTGGTCTGTAGTTTTATTTTTTGTATGCTGTATTTGTTTTGTTTTGGTATTTGTATAATGTTGGACTTATAAAATGTGTTTGGAAATATTCTTTCCCTTTCAATTTTTTAAAAGAATTTAAACATGATAAGTATTAGTTCATCTTTGAAAGTTTGGTAGAACTTCCTTGTGAAGCCCTTTGATCCTGGACTTATTTTTGGGGAGGTTTCTGATTACTCTTTCAACTTTCTTGCTTGTGATTGGTCTGTTCAGATTTTCTATTTCTTTCTTATTCAGGCTTGCATAATTGTATAATTCTAAAATTTGTTCATCTTATCTAGGTTGTTGAAATTGTTTGCGTATAAATGTTCACAATACTCTCTTACTATCTTTGGGAGTTCTACAGTGTCGGTTCTAACTTCTCTTTCATTTTGATCTTTATTTGAGTTTTTTTCCCTTTTTTTTCTTAGTGAGCCTAGCTAGAGGTTTGTCTATATTGTTTATTTTTTCGAAAAACCAACTTTTAGTTTCATTGATCTTTCGGACTGTCTTTTTTAATATTGTTTCATTTATTTGTACTCTAATTTTTTGTTTTTTCCTTCCTTCAGCTGACTTTTGGTTTTATCTGTTCTTCTTTTTCTAGTTCCTTGTGATGGGAGCAATGTTGTTTATTTGGGTTCTTCCTTGTTTCTTGATGTGGGCCTGTATTGCTATATACTTTCCTCTTAGTATACTGCTTTTGTTGTGTCCCATACACTCTGGGAGGTTGTGACTCATTGTCATTTGTCATGAGACATTTATTGATTTCTGCTTTGATTTCCTCCTTGACCCAGTGGTCTTTCAGTAATGTGTCATTCAGTCTCCACACATTAGAGGTTTTCTGCTTTCATCTCATAGGTGATTTTCAGTTTGATATCTCTATGGTGTGAGAAGACACTTGGTATCACTTAAATCTTCATGAATTTGGGGGCTTCCCTGGTGGTGCAGCAGTTAAGCGCTGTGCTGTGGAGCTGTTGGCAGCTGTGAAGCGAGTTCAACGCCGGGCCGGGGAGATTCCCACATGGTGCGACAGACCTTTCCTGCCTCACCCGCTGCTCCCCTCAGCAGTGTATTTCCGTCCATCTGCCTGTTCTGCTCCCCACTCTGTCTCTGGTGAACCCTCTCGCTGCAAAACACCTCGACCTGTACCCTGGCTTGTACACATAAATAAATAAATTTAAAATAAATAAATAAATCTTCATGAATTTGCTGATATTTGTCTTGCTGTGCAAAACATGGTCAATCCTGAAAAATATGCCATGTGCACGTGAGAAAAATGTGTATTCTGGTTTTGGGCAGCCACAGGATTCTATAGGTATCTATTAGGGCTATAGGGTTTAATTCTTTGTTTGAAGCTACTATGTCCCTTTTCATTTTTTGTCTCATGATATGTTGATTGGTGAGAGTGAGGTGTTAAAGTCTCCTATCACAAATGTGTTTTTTCCAGTGTTTGTTATCTGAGTTGATAGTAGTTGCCCAATATATTTTGGTGCTCCTTTGTTTTGTGAGTATATATTCATAAGTGTTAAGTTCAATTAATCATTTTGTGGTGTCCATCCTTTTGTTACCTATTTTAACAGTAAATCTATTTGTCTGATGTAATTATGGCTACCCTGCCTTTCTTTGGGCTCCATTTGTGTATAGGATTTTTTTCCAACCTTTTACCATGGGCCTATGTTTATCTTTGGCTCTCAGGTGTGTCTCCTGAAGACAACAGATACTCTGTGTCTTTTAATTGTTGAGTTCAGTCTGTTAACATTTAGAGTGATTATTTTTGTGAAAAAGTCTGTTACTGTCATTTGTCTTTAGTTTTGTGGTTGTATCTATTTCCTTTTTCAGTTCTTTTTGTGTGTTTCTCTTTGTCTTAGATACCCCCTTGAAGGGGATATCTAGTTTTATAAATGCTTTCAGTTTTTCTTTGTCTGATAAGGCCTTTATTTTTTCCTCACATCTAAAGGGGAGCCTTGTAGGATATGGTATTGTTGGTTGGCAGTTTTTATCTCTAGGTTTTCAATTACATCATTCCATTTTCTCCTTACCCATAGTGTCTCTTTGGAGATGTCTGACCCTAATCTTAGTCCTTTTATAGGTTATCTGTTTCTTTCTCCTCGCCAACATCAATATTCTTTATTTGTCTTGAACTATTGGGGCTTCCAAAGATCTTAAAGCTATCTCCACACTCACCTTTGAGTATCTATCTATTCCTCTCCTCTTATCCTGTAATTCCTCAGAGTGGAAGTTTGGACTCATACAACCAAACATTAAGGATGAAATACGACAAGATGACATTATGAGCAGTGAGAGGGGGGGATAGACGGAAATGTAAGTGCTGATGCTAAACCACCAACCTCAAGTCTCATTTCTCCAACTTCAATTTCTATCTGCTTTTGAGAAGTGGGTACAAATTTTTAAATGAAATAAATTTTACATCTGTTTTTATATTCTAATTGTGGGTATTTGTTTTGATATTTATTAGCTGAGAACTTCTTTCAAAGGGTATAACATCTACCTTGTTCTCAAAACAACAAAGAATACACCAAAGGTGGCCATAAACTTCTGTTTTGCCCTATTTACATAGTTCTAGATAAAAATAAGTCAAAGTATTACTACTCTTGACATTCATGTTCTTTGGTTTCCTGAATAAACCAAGGAGTGAAATTGCTTGCCAAGGACATGGGATATAAAAGCAATATTTCACCCTAAAATTAAAAAAAGCTTCAAGAGAAAGAACTTATTGTAAAAAGCTCAAGGTTACCCAGAACTGAGTTACTCAAAATCCTTATGGGAAGTAAAGAGGCTTTTGATTTTCATGAGTAGACATTTAGAAATGAATATGATTAAGAAAATGATCTCAATCATCTTCTCAGAGTAGTTGAAATCCAAAGTTTTGATTTTGAAATTATCCTTGTGCTGTCAGAGTAAATCTTCCCTGGACAGGGGAGTTTTTGATACTGAAGGGAAGAACTGTCAGTACTGATTTAATCTCCAGCATTATGAAGGGGTCTGTCTTTATAGTCTCTGTCCTGAGGGGTGTGAAGTCACAAGTCAATTTTAGATGACAACTGCTCATCATTATTTAAAAGAAAAAATTTTGCTAGTGAGAATAACCCATATCAAAAATACCAGAAAAAAGTATTGGTGAGGGTTGGAGGAAAAGGAATCCATGAACACTTTTGGTGGGAATGTAACTAGTTTAACCTTTATGAAAAACAGTATGGCAGGTTTTCAAAATATTAAAAATAGATTTTACCATATACTCCAGCAATTCTAGTAGGTGTCTAACTGAAGAATACAAAAACAGTAATTTGAAGGGATATATGCACTCCTGTGTGCATTGCAGTAGTATTTAAACACCATTTAAGCACAATAGTTAAGCTATGGTGACAACTGAGGAATCCAATTTCAGATGGATGTGAAGCCATGCAAGCTGGGGAAACAATACATTATGGCTGGTGGGTTTTCACCTATGCACCTACCCCTGCAATTGTTGGACATTACTCAGTTTAAGGGTTCAACAACAACAGCTTATTTTCAAAAGGTTGTGAAAAATAGAGAAGTGGGGAGAAAGGAAAGAGAGTCAGAGCCAGAGTCTGTAGCAATAGTCAGGCAGCAGTTTAAAGCGGAGATCAGAGGCGAAATTCTCAAAGGTTTCCTTTTTAGAAGGAAAGGAGGCAAGTGTCCTAAGGAAGGCAAGGGAAACTAAAGAAAGGCAGTTTGAGGAAGAAATGGGGATGGTGCACATAAATCTCAACTATTTCTGTTCATGTTTGTTTCAAATATTTATTCCCCCCAGCCCCCAGAGTAGTAGCTGTCTGAGGTATAAAAAGGAATGCAGAATCATTTAACTAATTCATACTAAAATGTAAGTGACTGCTAGACTCAGTTTCCTTGAGACCTTGGCATTTGAAAAGGAGGATGAAGGGTCTCTACTTAGTTAGATATTGGGCAGGGTAATAAGTGAGTAACAAGTGTATAATATATAGGTAGTTATGAATAGAATATTCCACCACAGAGAGACATCAACTCTGTACAAAGACCTGCCTGAGGCTTGCTCCTCAACTTCAGCTCTTACTGCTTTTCATGGGCTTCTTCTCATCATTCACATTAACTTAAATTCTTCATACTGTTTTTGTGCACATAAGGTCACCAGTGACTTTTAGGTTTGGGTTTGGAGGGATGGGGTAGGTAACACAATGACATTCTTTGTAAAGGTGACCTAATTCCAATTTTGACTGGTGAATACAAGTCACTTAAACTTAAGGTTAATACACAAAGTTCAACTCAAAATGGATAAAAGACCTGAATATAAGACCTGAAACCATAAAATATATATAAAAAAAAAACATAGGCAAAACACTCCATGACATACATTGCAAAAAACATCTTAGAAGCTCATCCCTCAAAGCAAAGAAAATGAAGGAAAAGATAAACAGCTGGGACTATATCAAACTAAAAAGCTTCTGTGTGCCAAAAGAGACAATAACCAAAATAAAGAGACACCCTACAGATTGGGAGAAAATATTTGCACTCCATAAAACTAATAAGGGACTTATATCAAATATCTACAAAGAACTTACACAACTAAACAAAAACAATATAAACAATTCTGTCAAAAAGTGGGTAGAAGAGATAAACAGGCATTTCTCCAAAGAGGAAATGCAAATGGCCAACAGGTACATGAAAAAATGCTCAATATTATTTATAATCAGGAAAATGCAAATCAAAACCACAATGAGATACCACCTCACACAAGTAAGAATGGCCCACATTTAAAAAACTGACAACAAATGCTGGCAAAGATGTGGGAAATAAAGGAACCCTCTTATATTGTTGTTGAGAATGCAAACTGGTCCAACTACTATGGAAAGCTGTGTGGAAGGCCCTCAAATTATTAAAAATGGGTCTACCATATGACCCAGCAATTTTACTCCTAGGAATCTACCCAAAGGACACAAAAACATTGATTCAAAAGGAAATCTGCACTCCTATGTTTATTGCAGCACTATTTACAATAGCTAAGATATGGAAACTAACTAAATGCCCCCAAACAGATGACTAGATCAAGGAGATGTGGAATACTCTTCAGCAATCAAAAAAGATAAACTCATGCCATTCACAGCAACAAGGGTGGAGCTCGATGGGGTTATGCTCAGTGAAGTAAGTCAGAAGGAAAGAGAAAAATATCGGATGGTTTCACTTATAGAAGGAATACAGGGAAACCGAAAAAGGGGTCAGGAAAAAATAAAAAAGACAAACACTGCAGGCAAACTGTAGCACTGAGACATACCACAGGAGAGGGGGAAGGAGGAGGATCAAAAGGGGGAAGGAAGAGCACAGGACTATAGGAACAGTTCACAGGTGATTTGGTGGTGGAAATTTTATGGGAACAGTATCTGAGGGGAAAAATCAAACATTATACAAAAATGAGCAATGATGTAAAATAAATAAAGAAATATTAAAAAAAATTAAAGTGATTGTTGATAAGTACATGAGTACTTATTGCCATTTTGTTATTTTGTGTTGTTTGTTTTAGTCTGTCTTTGTCTTTTTATTTTTTGACAACTTCCTTTTATGCATAGTTTAGGTTCCATTTCCATTATGTGTTATGCTATTGATTTTAGTTTGAAGGTTATACTGAGGTTTGTGTTAGAAAATTTGATTTAAAACTCATTCTTTTTATTTATTTATTTTTTATATATTTTTATTGTTTTTATGTCGTTTACATTTTGTATTCCCCTTGGGTAGCCCACCACCAATTCACCCGTGATCCATCTCCATGGTCCCCTGTGTTCTTTTCTATTCCGTTTTGTGCCCTTATCCTCCCCTCCCCCCGCCCCCCTCCCACCCGCTGAGTGTCTCTCTCCTATTTGGTTTCCTTATAGTCCTGTTATAAGTGAAATCATTCGATATTTTTCTTTTTCTTTCTGGCTTATTTCACTGATAGCAAAGGTATGGAAGCAACCCAGATGTCCAAAAATAGATGATTGGATCAAGAAGATGTGGTACATATACACAATGGAGTACTATTCGGCATTCAAAGAAGATAAAACTCATTCTAATGGACCAAATTTTCAATCCTTTCTCCTTCACATTATATAATTTACCTGTGTTAATTTTTCTTATTGTCCAGCAAGTATTTACTCATTTACTCTCCCCTTTCTCCCCATAGACTTGGCTATAGGACTTTTACACTGACTTTGGCCAATGGTTGTAGTTTAAAGAAATAGCTTCCCAACTCAAAGCAGACTTTTTTTTTTATACTGGAATTCTGTCAGTACTTTTGTACTTCTACTTATTTCCCTAGAAAGACTACCCACGGCAGCCATTGCGTCTCCATCCTGGGTCCCAGAATTTTTTTTTCAAAGATTTATTTATTTATGCATACAAGCTGGGGTACAGGCCAGAGACTTGGGGCGACGAGAGGGTTCACCCGAGACAGAGTGGGGAACAGGACAGGACAGAACAGACAGAGTGGGGAGCAAAACAGACGGAAATACACTGCTGGGGGGAGCAGCGGGCGAGGCAGGAGAGGTCTGCCAAGCCATGTGGGAATCTCCCTGGCTGGGTGTCGAACCCACGTCGCTACTGCCGACAGCTCCACAGTGCAGCGCTTAACCACTGCTCCACCAGGGAGGCCCTGGGTCCCAGAATTAAAGACACACAAGATAGTATTAAACCCTGTGACCTAGGGTAGAAGCATTACAACTAAACCACAGATCTGGAGCAAGAAATAAAATCATTTGCTGTGAACCTTTGAAATTTGGGAGCAATTTATTATGCAACATTATTATAGAGAAGATGAATAATACAATATATATGTGATTTGAGATAGCAGTCTCCTTTGTATGTGTGGATGATGATGTTGGTGGGGTCAAAGATAGTGTTTGTGCAAGTTGAGGCCCCTTCCTTTGTTCTAGGAGTGGCCATTGTTATAAGCCCTTTCTAATCAAGCATATGTGAGGTAAGGAGACACTTACTTATTTACTTAATATTTAGTAGGTTGAGCTACTCTATATCCTATTCAACACTGAAAAGTGTTGTCTTTAGTAGAGACAAAAGACCATCTTCACTTAGGAACACCTCAGTTATGAAGAATGAAATTGGCCTTTTGTGGGCCTCCCTGATGGCCTAGGGGTTAAGTCTCAGTACTACCACTATGATGGCCTGAGTTTGATCCCCAGTCAAGGAGCTAGCCCACATCTGGCACAGCAGACCTCTCCTGTTTTGCCCACTGCTCCCCTCAGCAGTGTGTTTCAGTAGATCTGCCTGTTCTTCTCTCCACTCTGTCTCTGGTGAATTCTCTCACCCCCTCCCCGACACACACACATTTCTGGCCTACACCTCAGTTCTTCTACACAAAAATAAATGAATAAAAATCTTTAAAAAAAAAAAAGAAATTTGCCTTTTGTTTTCTAGGACTTGGGACAAAGTGAAGGGGATTCCAGTTTCAGGAAACAGAGTGTGTGGGTAATCAGAGAGGAACATGGCCAGTCAACCACAGGCGCAGTAGCACCTGATATCCTAATGTTCCCTTTTAAGTCTTCCTTCACATGTGTTGTAGTTTCAAATCTCTCATTTTGATGTAGTCATATTAGCCTTTTACTTCTACCTCTTTTTTTTTGGCTGTTGCTTTGGGTTCACCCTGTAGAACAATTCATCTCTGACAGAGATACTGCATGATGGAGAAACAAGATAGAGAAGGGGTGGGTGTTGAAGCCCCATTCAAGAAGGACCAAGTGATCATTAGGATGCATTTGTAGAACTTGACAGCACTCCTGGGAGTTCTTAGAAATACAGAGAACAAGGAACTAATGAAAGACCAGGGCCTTTTAACAGACTTAAATTGGATCTTGGACACTGAATATTAAAAGATGAAGACAGAGAACAAACAAAGATGCTTACTTATTTATCTTTTAATGTTTTTAAAGTTTATTATTTGCTTAAAGATGACATGTACAATGTATATAGTTTGATGAATTTCTGCAAAGAATAAACCTGGGAAACCAGCATCAGATCAACAAACAGAACATTCCCAAGAATATCCTCAGAAGTTCTTCTGCCCCTCTTAGTCATTATCCACCTAAGGGTTATCACTATTATGACCTCTAATAGCACAGATAAATCTTGTTTATTTTTGTACTTGATATAAATGGAATTATAAAATATGTGTTTTCTAGTGTTGGCTTCCTCCAATCAAGATTGTAATTGTGAGCTTCACCTCTATAGTCACATAAAGTGTGGACCTTTTCTCATTGTTTCATTCACTTTATAAGAATATAGTGCATATAGCTTTAATGGGCATTCTAGGCTATGTATTTTGTTGAAAAGATATATACATATTAGTATATTTGGGTATACACTTGGGTATATACCTAGGAGTGGAATAACAGGATTTACACAATTAAAATTTTTTAAATCTATTTCCAAAAGGGAATACTGACTGATTATAATAGAAATGTTGTAGATACAAAATTCAAAAGTAGACTGGTCTAGCACCTATGAAAAACAGTATGGAGATTTTTCAATATATTAAAAATAGATACATGATCCAGCAATTCTACCCCTAAGTTCCTACCCAAAAGATGCAAAAAGACTAATTTGAAGGGCTATATGCACTTTACACAGCACATTTGCCAAGTTCTGGAAATAACCTAAGTACCCAACAACAGATGACTGAATGGAGAAGCTATGGTAAATATACACAATGGAATATTACTCTGTTATAAAAAAAAAAGATGAAATCTTGCCATTTGCAACAACATGGGTGGAACTGGAAGGAATTATGCTGAGCAAAATAAATTATTGGGCGAAAGACAAATACTTTGATTTCACTTATATGTGGACTATAAAAAACAAAGCAAAGAACAGACAAAAACAAGTCAAAACTAACTTTAGAAATCTGACTCTAGAACCTAGGCTACCAGAGTGGTAGTATGGGTGGTGGGGAGCAAAAGGTGGACAGTCCAGTAGACCATGGTGGGGCATTATTAGTGCTTCGGTGGTGGGTGTGGTGTAGCAATGTTTGAAGAGGTGTGGACTTATAACCTTAAAAAATATACAGTTTTATAGAACAATGTTACCTCAATGAAATAAACCATTTTTAATATGAAAAAATGAAATAAAATATGGTACCATAAAATGTATTTATTCAAAATTAAAGAACTTGAAGAAAGGAGTTTTTTTCATACTTGCCAACAAAAAAATTAACTATTATCCTCAAACACGGTTCATCTTGTTTACCTTCTTTCTGTCAAAGAACTAAAACAACCCTACCTTTTAATGCTGCATTAAAATTTATTTCTGAATTACCAGCGATTTTCACTCTTAACTTCTTCAGTGGCAGGGAAGAAGTCTATTATACATACTTTCTATACACACATAATAATATATAATATGTAATAATAATACATGTAACAACATATATAATACATATTTTGAGATAGTTTATATTTATGCCAAATAAATTATCACATAGTAAACACAGATCAACTTCAATCATATTTTATTATATAAATAATAAAATAATAGGTCTATATTTGCCATAATATCATTGAACCAATGTCAATTTTCTGGTTTTGCATGTATTCCGGTTATGTAAGATGCTTATTTTTGTAATTCATTGTGTCTTAAAATATTTCCAAAAAAGTTTTAAATAAAAAATAATAAAGATTTTAGTTACCCATAACTCTTTACCTAGCAGAACTTGTCTTAATATTGCACATTTCTCTCTACATTTTGTACCTATGAAGTAAATGCAATTTGGTAATCTATGTGTTTCTATCACCTAATATATTGGAAATAGTTCCTCAAGTTTTCACACCAATCTTTTCTAATGGTTGCACCAAGTTTAATTCACCCCAGCCATTAAATGTTTAAATTGCTTCTAACTTTCAGTCCAAGGTAAACCAGAACCATATTGCAGTTACCACATCCACACTGGGGAACAACCAGACAGGCCTGTGGCCCCTCACGCACCTCTGCAGGAGCATGTACTGACTGAGCCACCTGTCCTACAAAGTACTCATCAGGTAAAACCATTGCAAATTTTAATGTATCAATTTTAAAATTCTGTACCCTAAGAACTATTCTGTGGCAACAAACTCCCTAATCCATTCAAGTTAGAGAACCTAGAATTTCACATAGACAATACTTACCAAATCACCCATGAGCTATGTCCTCTGGTCCATCAGTTCCACTTAATTCCACATGTCCATTCAGCAGATATCATCACCCCTCTTCTTAATATAACACATATGTGTGAAGTTGTCCCCAGCAGAAATGTTGGTAAGAACAACTAGAGTGTCCAGTGGCAGACACTGATTAGGTGAATGTGGCAGGTCCTTAAAATGGATTATTATTTAAAATAAATAATGAGGAGGCTCCCTTTGAGCTAACGTGGAAAAATATATAAAATATATGATAAAATGCAAAATGCAGGCTGAAGTGCTCAATATGCTGCCATATAATGAATACATAATTATGTTTCAACAAATATAAATTATATAAGACAGTGGTCACCAGTGGGGAAGAGAACATGGAACCTGAGGAAGGGATAGGAGGGAAGAATGGTCACTGAGTACCTCTTTTGATGAATTATCCCCTTTGTTTTATAAGGTATTTTCTATTAGCAAAAACCTAAATATCCATGAACAAGAGAATGGCCAAATTTGATATATTCATCCTACGGAATACTACACAATTAAAAAGAACAGACTACTGATGTAAATAGCAACTTGGGTGAAACTCAAAATCAATACTGAGAGCTGGAAATGGAGGGAGGAACCAGGGAGGAAGAAAGAACCAAGCCAAGGAATGTATCTCTGCTCAGTTCCTGGAGGTGCTAGGAGTGGCAAATCCATCAATCCACCTCCTAAATGAGAGTGAGGTGTTGAAAGAATGACTAATTTGAAAATAGTAGACTGATAAAGCTATTATCAAAGAACTTGGCCTCACAAATATCTCCAATGGTGATGGCAGGGACATCATTTATTGAGTGGTCAGGAAAAAAAGGGAATTTCATGCATTCACTGTTTACCACCATTTGAAATTCTCGGTGACACTGATTGCTAGAAGTATTGGCTCTGCAGTAACAGTGCTCTCTAGTGCTGCGCCAAGCCCATATTTGCCAGGGTCTAAAAGAGGTGCTATGAGGTAGTTTGCTGCTTCAGAGGCTCAGAAACAATACTGAATCAAAAATAAAAAATAGTTTCATATGGGAATGACAGAAAATTCCTAATGGCCATAGCCTTTATCAATAAAAATTAATTTTTCTCCCTCACAAAATAAATCTAGAGGCAGACAGCCTAAGCATAAGTGGGGCAGCTCCACAGAGGCATCAGGAATCTAGGCTCTCTCAAGTTTCCTGTTCTACTATTCCTATAGTTCCCTCTGTCTTCACAATCCAAGATGGTGGCTGGAGGCCTAGCAATCAAATCCACATTCCAGAGTAGCTGGCAAAGTTAGGAACAAAAAATCTAGTGTCTCTGCTCTTGAAGGAGTATCACATGACACTTCTACGTTCCATTCATTGGCCAAAACCTAGTCACAAAGCCACACCCAGTTGGGAAGTTGGGAAATGTAGCCTCTCAGTGGGTCACATGTTTGTCCTAAATAAAATTAAGCCTTTCTTATAAGGAGGAAGGAAAGAAGAGGTTTTTGGTAGGCAAACAGCCAACAGATATGAAGAGTTTATAATAATTTATTCCATGATACATATTTTTATCTATTGATAATTATTGTTAAAAACTCTTTGGGGCATCCATATTCGGAAAAGATGATTATAATTGCTTTGCATTTAAACTGAATCTGTAGCATTGGAGATAGGCAATTTACTGAATCTGTAGCGTTGGAGATAAGCAATTTTTTTTGACAACAGTATTGGGAAAATAAACTATAGGTCTTCATGTTAAAATTTTAAAGACCAAGTGATGCAGAGAAATATTGAATTGCTCTATGAAGTTTTGGTAATTCTGTTTGTATAAAAGAGGACAGTCTTTCCATTCACTTCAGGTGAGCTGAGGGATTAAAGGTAAAGAGCAAATGAGGAAGGCTTAATTTTCATTATTTTCCTACAATATGAAAGAAATTTTACCATTACCTATATCCTTTTTCAGAAAAAAAAAAATCTCACTTTAAAAAGTATATGAACAACCCAGATGCCCAAAAATAGATGACTGGATCAAGAAGATGTGGTACATATACACAATGGAATACTATTCAGCATTCAAAATAGACAAACACATGCCATTCGCAGCAACATGGATGGACCTAGAGGGGATCATGATCAGTGAAATAAGCCAGAAAGAAAGAGTATCGAATGGTTTCACTTATAACAGGAATGTAGGGGAGCCAAATAAGAATGTGACATTCAACAGGGGAGGAGGGGAGGGTAAGGGCTTAAGAGGGGGGAAGAGGGGAGCACGGGGGACTATGGTGATGGCTCCATGGGTGAACAGGTGGTGGGTAACCTCTGGGGAACAAACAATAATGTAAAAGATATGAATAACAAAAGTAAATAAATAAAATATATTAAAAAAATGAAATGTCCTCAAAAAAATAAAATAAAAAGTATATCAGCTGATTAAAAGCCAAGGCTACCTCATTTCCATTTATTTGGGGGAAAAGTGAGATTTGAGGAATCGGAGGCAGATCAGCAAACCCTTTGTCCTTCTGTCATTGGAGGCTTATCTGCTGAGGAAATGTAGTTTTGAGATGATGTCATGTTGCTTAAGTCATGCCTATTACTTTAACTTGAATCTGGTATTATAGTTTAACATTATAGTTTAACAAAAACCTAAATCAAAATATATGATATACCCCTTTTCTTCAAGGAGGGAGTCTTTGCTTAGACAACAGGCAGGCTTAGAATAAGCGTGCAGTTTACATTTCAATAGCACTTATTTATGATTCTTCTGTAACGCCTATCCTAAACTCTACTATTGTTTAAGTAAATTTACTTTCAACTCTCCACTGAGCTCACCAAAGACAAGTAATCCTCCTGCAACTGGCAGGGCTGAAGATTAAGCCACCCGGGGCAATTAAGCGTACCATGTCCCAAGGTTCAGCTGGTAGTTCCAGTTTACATTAATTATAGCCATTTAGCAAGGTTCTCCAGCTTACACGCTTGCTTTGAATGAGGATTTGTATCCTTCATTAGGAACCGCGTATCAGGCCGCGATGCTATGGTATATACCACGTCGGGCTGTGTCACAGCATTATGAGATTAGGCTGCAAGCTTCCCCCTTCTGCCACTAGTGGGGCCCTCTAGTACTTGACCTCTGTGCGCAGCTGTGCCAGTTTTTGAAAAGAAAGCTGGAGTGGGTGCCAGTAAGGAAGGGTAAACAACCAGGGTTATTTAACACAGTTATGGAATTTGAAATTGGAGATTCAGTTTTGAATCAGGGCCCAAAATGGGTAAAATAGACATAATTTTTGGGATCTCCAATTTGGTGTTTCTTAAAAGGGGCCTAATATAGTAGCAATATGAAATGTCAGTTGACTTTATTGCTGTATAATAAACACATTTTTAAACGTCTCAACAGTTTAGAGCAATTAGCAGTCACTTAACTCACAGACCTGTCTGTCTGGGCCTCCATCAATCTGGTCTGGCTTTGGCTGACTCAGGTCTGTTCCAGGGGCCTCTCATTCTCCTGGGCCTGGTGGGTTAACCTAGGCATGTGCTTCTCATGATGATGGAGAAGCAAAGGAGCAAGAGCTCACAAATGCCATCCAAGCTGCGTCTTACTTATCTGTGGATATTCCATTGGTCAAAGTAAGTCATTTGGTCAGAGTCAAACTGCGTGGAATTACAACCTCCCCCTGCCCCCCGATAAAGTTAACATGAAAATGGGCATGGATTCAGAAAGGGAGGAAGAATTTAATGTAATCTATCAGATGGAACAGAGTCTTGGAAATATACCTTTAATTAATGCAGAAGAAAGGAAATAAGTCAGTAAACAATTAGGTTACACATTTTTAGAAAAATCACACATAGAAGACTAGCAGCTATGTTTAGGACCTAGGGGATAAAGGAAAAGCACAGCTAGATTGGACTGAATTTAGGGTCATCTAAACCAGTGGTTCTTAGCCTTGAATGCTTCTTATATATGTGCATACACATCTGTTTTGTAAGTATTCTGTGGATCTCTGAAAGTCATCTGTGAGTCCCCTGGAATCCCTAAGCCCAGGTTAAAATTGTTTTTAGGGCAACCTTCTCATTGTGACAGGTGGGGAAACTGTGATTCCCCATTTACTTAAGCTTCAAAGAGATCTTTCACTTGGTATAAAAGGTTATGATTTGATTGAATTTGGTATTGAATCAAAGTGGATATAAGCCAGACTACAACAGTCCACTGCTTTAAAACTTCTCAAGGCATTCCTTCATACAGTAGCAAACTTACCCCTTACGTGGCTGTCAAGGGCTCCATGAGCAAATGCAGACCCACCTTCATAACGTTGCTTTCATCCATCTTCCCTCTTGCATTCAGATAATAGCGGCTTCTGTTCTGCTCCTTGCACTTGCCTAGTTTGGAGTCCGTGCAGTTGCTGTTCCCTCTGCATGGAATGTTCCTTTCTTGCACATTCACACTAGTTTCTCTCTTGCTTCAGTTGAAATTTATGTAATCAGAGGCCTTCTCCAAACCCTCCATGCAGAGTGCCACCTCTGAATCACTCTTGCCTTAGCTAACACTTCAGTCATTTGTTGTTTCTCCTTCCCTCTGATGGGTAAAATTAGAAGACTTAATCTTGTTTCCCAGTGTGTCTCTGGCATCTAGCACCAAATGTAACTGTGAAGGCACTCTGAGTAGGTATTTGATGAATACATTGATATGAATAAATCCACAGAGAAACCAAGAAAATGTACCTGAATATATTCCACAACTGAACTGCAAGAGTTTATATAACTCAGGCTTACAAAGAGAAGCCTTTCTGTTAGTCTCCTGGATGACTTTCATTTAAGACTCTTAGTGTTTAGTATCAAAATAAATGACAATTTACCAAATCAGACTATTAGAATTTTGTGGGGTTTTTATTATCTGGTAGTAGATCTGACGGTATAAGTGGGAATGTTATCAGAGTAAAGCTTTGAAGTGAGAACAACTTACAACCAATGGATCAGTGGCATGTTGGTACCTTTTCAGGTGGCTCCCATAAAGCTCAGCTTCTTGGTTTGTGGCTTTCTTCTGTATTACAAATATAAAATTTGGAACACCTTATATAAAATAGAGAACAGAGATGGTGATTTGGCTATGAGGAGAGGATATGCTGTGTTTTAGCAACGATTTATGGAGGCTCTGATTTCAGAGGTTAACAAAGATTTGCTTTGGGTTTATGTGCCACTTTCCAAAGTCATTCTGAACTGACAGATAAATATGTAGCCATCTATGCTGGCACCTTTTATGGGTAGGTGCAGCTGGATGAAAATCAGCCACAAAGGAGATCCCGGTGTTATCATTAATGGTGATTTTGTGTAACAGATGTAGTCTACATATTACAGGAGGCTGCTTAATTTGTCTCTTGCAAACATGAAGCCTCTTAAAACTATTATGTACTAAACATTGTCTAGAAAATTCCATTCTTTTGTAACACAGTCCTCCTTCAGGAAGAGCAGCAGTTTAGAATTAAAAGAATAAAGGAGAGACTCAAATGAAGGAATACTATGTCCATTACATTTGTGTCCATCATGATTACAGTGGAGACCAAAAAAAAAAAAAAGACATTATGGTATTGCCAAGGAAAAATACAGATATTAAAAACAAAAGTCTAAATGAATAGGAACTAAGCAAGCCATGAAAAATTAGAGCAGAAATGGGGTTTTGCCTCCTCTCATTTGAAAGCAAGTGTCCCCATTGACTTTACTGCCTAAGAATAGAGTGGCGACAAAGAGTTAGAAATTGTGCACACAATGGTAGGAAAGTGATTTTATCCCATTCACCATCTGGTCAGTTCAACCTATTTTTCAGGCAAAAGATTAATCATTTGTTAGGTACATTAAGCCCTAATTCTCGATACTGCTCCCCCCTAACATGCATATACTGTTGCAGTGATCCTATACTATATTATTCTGTTGTCTTCTTTCTACAATGTATGAGTTCCATTTGGGGGCATCTTTGGGGAGGTATCATGCATACCCTCAAACAAGTGACTTTCATTCTTTTCTCAATAAATAAAAAATATTTCATGAAGTGGTAAAAAGAAGGCTGTAAATGGTCAAACTGTGCTTTAATATAACCACATTGGAAATAAAATTTGGTAATTTTATAAAGAACTGAAAAGGCTTAAAACATTGTGCCCCCAAATTTTACTTCCAAGAATCTACTTTTAAATAATTCAAAATAATAAAAATATTATTTTAGAATTTTATAATAAAAAATGGAAGCAAACACAAATTCATTATTTAGATTATATTTACATGTTAATAGAAATTACCTAACAAAATATTTTTCAGCCATTGGAATCATCAGTATGAAGACTGGTACCATGAAAACACTTATGTTGTATAGTAAATGAAAGAAGAAATGCAAAATTGTGTGTGTGTGTGTGTGTGTGTCTGTGTGTGTATCCTTGTTATATATAGATAGATAGATAGATAGATAGATAGATAGATAGATAGATAGATAGATATATCCATGTTACATAGATATATATATATAGAGAGAGATATATAGATGTGTGTGTATATATATATATATATATATATATCCTTGTTATATATGAAAAAATACTACCATGGGAAAATAGAGCATAAAGAAAATACTGTACAAAAATAAAGCTATAGAAAGGAAGCACGGTGTGATCTTAATAATTGTTTCCTCAATAAGAACAGCTACTACATTTTTTAACTTAAAGATCTAATTGTCTTTATTAAGTGATTCATGAATCAGGCAGCATGTCTTCTGGCAAGTAGAAAGACCCAAAGCACTAGTATATCTTAAAAACAGTTTTCTGCATATTAAGTTACTTTATTATAAGCTTATCATTCCTGGCATCCTTTATCCTTGCAGCCATATTTTCAGATTGTTCATTAAGATCATAAGTGTAAGTAAAAGAGTAAATTTTTGTATCAGCACTTATTTTAACACGAAAAACAGTATGCTTATTTCTCCTCTTGAATTTGGAGGGGCAAAGTATAAAAGACCTCCTCCTATTCCTAAGGAACTTCCAAGATTCTCAGAACATGGGTTGATACAGGAGCGTTGAGGTAGTAAACTGTTGTGTGATATTTCATATAATTACGCAGCATAATCATTTCATTGTAATATGTAGGCAATAATAAAAACTGTCCCACCTTGGAATCTAAGTGAAGAAAGGTTGGTTGGCTTCAAAGGTTAATGAAGACATCCAAGATTGCTTGTACTTTGAGGATCAATACAAAACACCTGAGGTTCACAAGACCTGCGTGTAGCATTGGCTGCCAAGGAGCATAAATGCTGGGGCCAGAGAATATCTGCGAGCTTGTTGATGTTCAGCCTCAGAGTCAAATGCAACCTTCTGAAGTTATAAAATAGCTCACTCTGTTGTTGTTCCTGCCAATGCCACACTGCTCAGGTACAGTGAACAACTTACCTGAGTGATCCATTTATTTTATAGTAACACTCCCTCTAACCCGTCCCATGCCAGAAATAATAAATCCCTGGTTAAAAACAAACAAGCAAACACAAAAATCTGTGCCACCAATAGACTAAGCAGAATAAATATGTTATCTTAGAAGCCGGGCAGGACCCAGAAAGAATTCTCGCCCAGTTATCACATGTGCTTGAAGTCCTTACTCTATACACAGCGCGGAGCTGACCTTTGCTTGCTCAAAACCACCCTGCCCTCAAAGACCTTAAAATCTAGTAGAGGGGCATGATGCCTGTGTAAATCATGTATCAAGCAGTCTCTGCTCAGTAGGTTGTCCCGTCCAGCAGGTCAGGTTATTTAGTGGAGTCTCGAGGAGGCACCTCCTGAAAGAACCAATGGGGGCGAAAGGGGCAGAAGACCAAGCGCCGTAAAGAAAGACAGAGTCAGTCTGAGATGCGTCAAGGTCTCGTTTATTAACAAAGGAGCTCAAGCTTATATAGGGGTCTTGGGGAGGGGGGAGGTAAAGGAGAGTTCTTAGAACAAAGTAACTAAGATTTAAGGCTGGTCAGGCAGTAGGCGTGTCAACATTCCATAAAAATGATCTAAAGCGCAGGCCATGACGACCTTGCATCCCAATACTTATCTGGCGTCAGGAATAGCATGTTCTTATCTTGGGTGCAGAGACTGAAACATACAAGCCCAGCCTCAGGTCTCCAACAGTAGGTCATAGATAAAAATTGGGTTTTTTTTCTCCAGTCTCTGTTCCAACTGGGTTGCATCAGATACCCCCCTCCCAACCCTGTACTGGTCTTAAACATCTAGATCCATCACATAACATTCCCAATTCAACTGATATGGGGAACAGTATGGAATTTTCTCAAAAAAATTAAAAATAGAACTACTAGAGAGCACAGGGAATGCTGCGAGCAGGGAGGTGACAGTCCCTAGCATGTGAAAACACCAGCTCCTGAGAAGTTGTTCTCTTCCAGGATAAACTTAAATAAGAAAAGGAAGGTTACAAGATAAGCTTATGGGTAGACTAAAAGCAGAACAACAAAGTATGAGGAGAAGTTCAGCTACAAGTGGGGGGCAATGAGGAAACACAAGGTTTAAGGAAGAGGAAAAGTGGAAAATGTGGTCTCTGAGAGGAGAATTTTAGAAGAGATACATATTACCAATAAACCATAATCGGGCTGATTCCTGACAGGTCACAACTCAGCAACTCAAACAGCTGCAGCTGGTTTAGGATCCCTGTGCACTGGTTTCCAGTTTCCTAACTTACTTAGGATGCTGAGTCATGTGACATTTTCATAAGGGAAAGTCCAGGACATTTTCAGTCCACACATGACAGATAGACAGTGGGACCATATCTTTGGACTAAATTTCAGGAGAGAAAAGCTGGATGTCAGAGAATTTAGTTTCCTAGGGCTCACACTTCTGGTATGGATTCTTCTTGTTCTTGTTTTAATGTACTGAAAGAAAATAAATAGGGCCTCCCCAGTGGCGCAGTAGTTAAGCGCTGCGCTATGGAGCTGTCGGCAGCGAAGACATGAGTTCGACGCAGATCAGGAAGATTCCCACATGGCGCAGCAGACTTCTCCTCTCCTGCCTTGCCCGCTGCTCCCCTCAGCAGTGTGTTTCCATCAATCTGCCTGTTCTGCTCCCTGCTCTGTCTCTGGTGAACCCTCTTGCCGTCCCACGCCTCTGGCCTGTACCCCAGCTTGTATGCATGAATAAATAAATCTTTAGGAAAAAAAAGAAAGAAAGAAAATAAATAAAAATTAAGATCAACCAAAGCAAGTGTAGAAAAGTAACATATGAAATGTCCAGAACTGACAAATCCATTGAAACAGAAAGTAGATTAGGTAAGGCTGGGTGTGGACCTGGCGGGACATGGGTACTGATTACTAATGAATAGACTGAGTATGAAATTTCTTTATGGGGTGCTGACATTTTTCTAAAATTAATTGTCATGACTATAAAACTCTGAAAATACTAAAAACAACTGAATTATACACTTGAAATGGGTGACCTGTACAGAGTGTGAATTATATCTCAATAACAATTTTTTTTTAAGTAGAGAAAATATAGAACTGCCATATGACCCAGCAATATCACTTCTGGGCATTTACCCAAAGAAAATGACAACAGGATATGGAGAAGATATCTGTTCTCCCAAGTTTATTGCAGCACGATTCATAATAGCCAAGATATGGAAACAATCTAAGTGTCTACCAATGGATGAACAGATAAAGAAGACAGAATGCTGTTCAGGCGTGATGAAGAAGGAAATTCTACCATCTGCAACAACATGATTGGACCGTGAGGGCTTTATACTGAGTCAAGTCAGACAGAGAAAGACAAATCTAAAAAGGCCGAACTCATAAAAGCAGAGAATAAAATGGTGGTTACCACACGCTATGGGGTAGGGGAATTGAGGAGATGTTGGTCAAAGGGTACAAATCTTCAGTTATAAGAGGTATGTGTTCTCGTGTCCTAACTTACAGCACTGTGATTATAGCAGTAATATAATAATGGTAGTTACATGATGTGATGGAGGTGTTAGCTAATGCTATGGTAGTGATTGTATTGCGATATATAAATGTATCAATTCTACACATTGCACACTTGACATTAGCACAATGTTACATGTCAGTTTTATCTCTTTTAAAAAAAAACTTCCCTAGTTGCTTTGGTTAAATTTATTCCACAGAATTCTACTGAAATTTCATTTCTTCCTGTCCCCAGGGTGGTGCTTTGATTGTGTAGAGTGTGGTGGCATGGGGTGCACAGCAATGGGAAAAGAACACTGGGGTGAAGAGGGAGGACTGTATCACTTCCTCAGCCAGCTGCCGCTGGCATTCTCTCTGCTCTGTGCATTGTTCCCCTGGCTGAGAGCACCTGACCCTGAGACCCTCAACAAGGCAGGTCCATGTTTCAGCTCTCACGGGACACTTGAATAGATTTGGGGAACATACAGCAGCAGCACCTCCTCACAAAGAACCGTGATAGGAACTGTTTGTCATCTTGCAGGTCTCCACCTCTACTGAGTCCTATAGAAGTCTCCCCCTACCCAGCTCGGGGGCAGGGAACACGCCCCCTCTGCTATGAGGAGGAAGGAGGTAATGTGATCCTGGAAACAATTCCCTTCCCTGGGACCCACTCCCCTCCCATTGTTCTCCTGAAGCAGATGCAAAGTGGGCTGCTTATGGGAGGGTTTAAGTTTCAGTTGTTTCTTTGGCAGGGGCTATGGGAATAGATGCTGGCCTTAATTGTCTTACACTCTCTTTAAAATTAAAACAGCTGTTGTCCCAACATTGGTTGCTCATTTGAGTCAATTTTGAAGGGCTTTTTAAAACAACCAATACCTGGGCTGGCACACCCCTATCAATGATATCAGAATCTCTGGGTATGCCCTCTCGCCGCCCCATGCCTCCAGCCTGTACCCCAGCTTGTATGTATAAATAAAAAATAAAAAAAAAATAAAAAATCTAAGAATCTCTGGGTATGGGCCTAGGAGGTTGAGAAGTTTTCCAAAGGTGGTTTGAATATATAGCCAGGGTCTGGAAGGATTATAATATTAATATTTAGAGATTCTCAACACTGGTTGTACATTGGATTAGATGATTTCCAAAAATACAGATACCTGAATCCCACCCCAGGCATTCTGATGTCCTTTACCAAGCACTGGGATTTTTAGAAGGACCTCCACTGCCCTGGGGGCTCCTGCGGTCCGGGGCTGGCTCCAGGGATGAGGGGGTGTCCACAGTGGGCAGTTAGACCTGCAGCACTTCAATGGCTCTGTCCAGTTTGGAGCTTAGTCTTCTCTCCTGGCATGAGCTTCTCCAACAATTCTCCCTCCACCTTTGCTCCCGCTGACTGCCCGCCACCCCCAGCTCCCTTAGTCACACATAAGTTTGAAAAAGAAGACTTCACATCAAATTGATCTTAGCCTCTTAGTTCATCAGGATGTGCTAATGGTAGAAATTTCATCTTATCTCTTAGTTTTCCCTTTTACATGACAAGAACAGAAGTAGTCTGTCTCAGAGCGCCATGGGCATAGTCTACCTTTACAAACATTCACGAATAAGGAACTGTGAACTTAGTTTTCCATTTTATCTTTGCTTTAAAATAAGGCCATCTTATGGCCCTTCTGGAGAGTTTTGATTACAAATTTTAAAGAAAATCTAACCTTTTCTTGGGTAGAAGTACAGCTCATAAATGTCTCCTATTCCTCCTTCTCTTTTAATGAAATTATGTTCAATCTCCAAGGTTCCCCTCAAGCAAGGTCAATTCTTCCTTGTACTCATTCCTGACTATTCCAGCAAAGGTCTCTACATCCTGTTTATGAAACTCCTATTATCCTTGGTTCAGAACCATACAAGTTAATGGGCATAATTTGTGCTTGTGTGTCCATATTTTTACACACACATGAAACAACATTGAAAAGGAATAGCAAAGATAGAGAAAACAGGTTCTAAATCTCAAGCTGGGCTGCATATCAGAGTTTCATGGATCTCTCACAAGCCATCGGGTGTTCACATAAAGGGCACACAGAGGCCTCAGCAAGACTTTGACGGAAGATCTAGAGGGGGAAATCTAGACACGAACAAGGTAACTTTTCATATTGAAGACTTCAGTTTTGGCTGCACAGTGAATACTTCTCAGGCAACACGAGAATTTGGGGTGGGAGAGCAGTGATCGCAGGGAGTCCTACTCGGGACTCATTGCAGTTTTTTCTTGGATGTGTCCATTCTGCAGTAGACCTCCTCTAGCAACATCTTTAGAAACAGTTTCTTCTTTCAATTAATTCTACTTGAATTCCATCTTTCTAGGATTCATCATTGTTCCAGTTACTATTGCTGTATAATAAATCATTTCAAACTTGGTGACTTGAAACAGTAACAGTTATTTATTTTGCTCAGGAATCTCTGACGCATGTAGGGTTGAGTAGGGACAGGTCGTCAGCTCTGTTCCATGTGGCATCAAGAAGGAAGGTAGGTCCTAGTCTGGGAATCTGCTTCTGGATGGCTCATTCCCATGACTGGTAACTTGGCACTATTTTTGGTTCCTCTTCAATGAAATTTCTCCACAGGCTGCTTGGGTTTCTTCACAACATGGTGGCTCTGTAAAGCTAGCAAAGAAGAAGTGTATGGCATTTTTATGATCTAATCTCAGAGATATCTTCTGACATCCCTAACACTGTCTCTATTTTGAATCACAAAAGCCCATCCAGGTTCATCAGAAGTAGACATACACCTTACCAGTAGAAGAATCAAGACCACTTTGTAGCAACAGCATGTAGAAATGCAGCAAATTGTAGCCATGTTTGGGAAATGTGACCTGACACTCAATACCTGATTTTTTTTCCCAGTGCTACTATGACTTCATATATATATATATATATATATATATATTTTTGCTTTTTATAATTTCCATAAGGCAAGCAGAATTTCTGTTGAAATGGTATTTTTATGGCAAACTGATGAGTAAATATAAAAGGTGCATCGATAACATAGATTTTATAAGCTTTAATTTTTTTCTTTAAGGAAGAATGGTGTAAACCCTGCATTTTGACTGCCATCTTTGGAAATCATACAGGTCCACTTAAGCGAAACCTAACATTAAATCATCTTTATTGTTAACATCCATCAACAGTGTTAGATACTACACAACTCAACAAAAACAAAGCCAACAACCCAGTCAAAAAATGGGCAGAAGAGCTCAAAAGACACTTCTCCAAAGAAGAAAAGCAGATGGCCAACAGGTACATGAAAAAATGCTCAACATCACTTATAATCAAGGAAATGCAAATCAAAACCACTATGAGATACCACCTCACACCTGAGAGGATGGCACACATTAAAAATACAGGCAACAACAAATGCTGGAAAGGATGTGGAGAAAAAGGAACTCTTCTACACTGCTGGT
>PVIJ01012728.1:0-31434 GCA_004024925.1 Scalopus aquaticus
AAAAAAAAGAAGAAGGCCTTTCTCGCAGTAAGCATTGGGCTTCGGGATGTGGGGCCGGCAGAACTGGTGGCCAGCCCCCTCCCCTGGGCCTGTCCACTTCCCGTGCACCCAGCGAGATGGCTACACACTGCTCTCACAACCCTACTTTCCCGGGGGACTTTCTTTGCTTACCTGAGCGCACTCAGCGTATCCACAGGGTTTGCCAGACATGCCAGGAGCTGCCCCTGGGCGCAGCTCTCAAAAATAGATGGATGGAAATGGGTGGATAAATGGCCTGACTCTCAGGCACTAAGTGGTTCCCAGAGGTCCCCAGTGGGACTGAAGCCAGTTGCCCCCACAGGAAGGCTCAGAAACGCGCCCACTGGCGCCCTCCCTGCCCACTGGCTCCCTTCCCTTCTCTTCCCTATCCTCCTGGTTTTCCGGGGATTGCCTCCCAAATACGTGACTTGATTCTGGGGGATCCCAACCTGGGATTGATGCCTGACCACCTCCCAAAGGGAGATTCAAGGCAGACCCTGGCGCTGACTTTGACTTGCCTGCTATTTCCTGTTCCAAGATCCTCCGAGATCACGTCTGGGTGATGCGCAAGAAGGCAGGTGACAAACCCTCTTCCGAGCGCAGAGGTGGCCATGGGCATCACCGAACAGCATGGTGCCTGGCGTAAGGGTTTTTGTGCCGTGAGGTGACCCCTGCCCAAAGCCCAGGACCCTCAGGCGACCATCGCATCTAGACAGTCTCTAGGCAACCCTGAGTCAGCCCAGTGAGGACAGTGACCTGCCAAATGAACATTCCCACGTGTGGACTCCAGCGGGTATCACTTCCCCAGCATCCTCTCTTCCTGACCAAGAGCCCACCTGTTCGGAGGAAGCGCATCTCACCTGGCCTCACGTGGGGGGGCTGGAGGTGGGCTTTGAACACAGCTGAAGCCACCAGGGTGAGTCCTGCTTACTTTTTGAATCCAAATTCTTCCATCTCCCTTGTGGGCTTGTTGTGAGAACTAAATGCAACAATGAGAGGCACATAGCATAGTTCTGGGCTCATTGAAAGTGTGCAACAAACATTAGCTAGTAATATTTAAAGTTTTGAGTTATAATTGGTTGAAGAAAAGTGACATGAATATAGACAGAGCTAGCGTCTGCGCGACATCTGGATGGGGCTAGAGAAATCAGACTGCTTTTGGTTTTGTTCCTTCTATTATCCCCTTCCTTACTTCTTGTGTTTGTGTGTTTATGTGATTGTGTATGTGTGCGTGAGATCACAATGCTTGGACCTGCTTTCCGAAGCTCAACTAAGCGCACTCTGTGTAGACAAGCCTCAGAGCAGGAATTGAGGCATCAAATAATATTTAATTTCACTTCTCTCTAAATATTATTGAATTCCATTCACAGTAACTTTTCTTTCTGACTCACTCCTTTTGAGGCAGTTCAAGTGGAAAAAGAAATCACTTAGAAGAAAGTAAAAGAGCCTCATTCCACAACAACAAAAAAAGGTATTCTGCTAAATGCAAGGGACTGAGCAATTTTTTTGTTTCTTCATGTACATTATTTAGCATAATGATTATCCTTCATGTCCTTTTTTATTTTAGGAATGCTTTTCCTTCCCCCTGGGGAGAGTGTTTTTAGCTCCATGGAGCATGAATATTTTCACTTATCTGGTGATTATTGAATATAAAAATCCCCTTTGGTAAGAGATCCACCTTTAATGGTCTCTTCAATGAGCAGTTTTCTGTAAATATTGCATGAGTTTATCCAGGGAAAAGTAATGCTCTTGTCTCTGGGTCCTTTGCAAGCCCGCTCCACGCAGCGCCTGTAGAGACCCAGCGTGCTTGTCCAACGAGCCACAGCGGGTTCCAGCCCTGAGCGTCTCCCCTCTCCTGCCTGCTGTCTTACCCCTTTGCTTTAATGGCATCTTTACATGACCTCGGAGTCAGACTCCGACATTTATCTTGAATGTGTGACCTTGAACTAGTTCTCCCTGGCTTATTTTCTTGACCTGTGTAATGATGATATTACCAGGATCTACTTTGTAGGATTGGAGTGAGGACTAAATAAAAGAACACAATGTAAGGTGCTTAGAAGATTGTCTGATACAGAGTAAGCTGGATTGTCCTCGTTGTCGCCATCATCATCATTATTATTATTAACTTGAATCATTTCTTTTTTTTTTAAAGATTTATTTTTTATTTACACATACAAGCTGGGGTACAGGCCAGAGGCATGGGGCGGCGAGAGGGTTCACCAGAGCCAGAGCGGGGAGCAGAACAGGCAGATCAGAAATACACTGCTGAGGGGAGCAGCGGGCGAGGCAGGAGAGGTCTGCTGCGCCATGTGGGACTCTCCCCGGCTGGGCGTCGAACTCGCGTTGCCGCTGACGACAGCTCCACAGCACAGCACTCAACTGCTGCACCACTGGGGAGGCCCATCATTTCTTTTTTTTTAAAGATTTATTTATGCATACAAGCTGGGGTGTAGGCCAAATGTAGGGTGTGTGTGAGAGGATTCACCAGAGACACAATGGGGAGCAGAACAGGCAGATCGATTGAAATACACTGCTGAGGGGAGCAGCGGGTGAGACAGGAGAGGTCTGTTGTGCCATGTGGGAATTTCCCTGGCTGGGTATGGAACTCATGCTGCAGTGGCTCTGGATAGCTTTATAGTGCTGTGACTTAACCTGCTGTGTCACCAGGGAGGCCCCGAACTTGAATAATTTCTCTCAATGTATCCAGGCTGCCACATATGGTCCTAAATATAACTGTGAGCTTATGGAATCTCTTCATAGCAACCCAAATTACAGCAAGTGCTGATGGCCTCAGTCCACATACCTATAAAAGGGGCAATACGAGTATTTACTTCACAGCCTGTAGTGAGAATTAGATGAGTGTATGCATTTAAGCTGATCAACACCACTCAAGAAATGCTAGCTCTAAGTCTTACTGGAAGCCCTGCTTTCAAATTTGTTCTTTAAGGAGCTTATTTTTTTTGTTTGTTTTTTCTAATATATATTTTTATTGTTATTTATATCTTTTACATTTTGTATTCCCCTTGGGTAACCCACCACCAATTCACCCATGATCCATCTCCATGGTCCCTTGTGTTCTTCTCTACTCCATTTTGTGCCCTTATCCTCCCCCTCCCCCCATCCCCCCAAGTGTCTCTCCTATTGGAGTTTAAATACGCAAAACAAAAGCTCAACAAATTCATTGTCTCATTCCTCACTCAGAGTCTTCTTTATGCCTGCTGCTATTTTAGTCACAGGTGTAGTACTGACTATGACTGGCAAGTGACAAGGTCCTGCCCCACCTATTCTTGAGGAGATGACTGACAAGAAAACAAGGATGGATGTCGTGTAATAAGTGCTATGAGAAAAATACAGCAGGATAAGGGGGTAGAAAAGAAAGGAGGTAAGGTTGGAGAGGGAATGTTAAAAGCTAGTCTGACCAAGGGAAGTTTATTGATGTAACAGGGGCCAAAGGGAAGTGAGGAGATGAGTGAAGACTGAGTCGTGGAGAGGAGGGATTACTCTAGAGGGAACAGAAAATGCAAAGACCCTGTCTCCACTTGGCAACAGTAGTGTTCCTTCCCTTTACTCCATTATTTTCCAATTCTGGAGCCAGAAGTTCCCAAATAGTTGGCACTGAGAGAACAGATGGACTTTAGGGAATCCAGGGGTCAACTCTTCAAGAAGATTTGAACTACCCATGTCACCTACCACCCAGGACTTTCAGAGGCAGCTACTACCAGTTCCCAGTCAAGTTTCCTGTTTAATTCAGAGGATAGTCAGTTGCAGTCTCCAAATTGCTGATCCAGCAATAGGCTAATTAAATTGTAGCACTGTGCTGATTGCAAGGCTAAAACCAGTGGAGGGATTTGTTATTACCCTCTTGAAGAATCATCCATCGGCAAAATATTATTAGATTTGATTTTTCTATAAAAGCTAGGAGTGAATTTATTTAATTAATATTGTGTCAAAGCATGACTCCATTTCTCCCGTTGGCCCTCTTCATTTTAAATATGAAAGAATTCCTTTTGGAAAAATGTAAAGAAACTGGTTTGTCTCTATTATTACTAAAATTCGAGTTTTACTTAATAGACCTATTCCCAATCCATATTGTAAGCTTGTCATCAGGGCTCTTTTAGGCAGGAAAAAATCTAATCAGTATTGTATAATCCAGGCTAGCGTGCAGCTGAACTTCATTATGCCAGGCATTCCGAGGAAAGCTCGTAGTATAGGTGGGGACTTCAGATATAACTCTTTGTCTACTGACTCAACTAATTCATTCACTCCATGTTAATTGAGATCATAATTGTGCAAGATACTGTGTTCGGGGCTGAGTAACAGTGAGAAACAAGACCACTTCTTACTAGGAATTCCTTTTTTGTTTTTTTACATCTGAATTTTCTCTGAAGCACATAAGTTTGAATGTGTATTTTACTTCCTAACCATATGGCAATTCTTTTGAAGACTTTGACCATATCTTCTACTTTGTCTCATTCACTGCCTTCATGTTTTGAGTAGAATATGCAGTTAGTAATTGGAGATGAGCAAACCTAATGGTAATGGTAATTAATGTATCGCACATGATCTGATCTCATTACGGGAGTCTGCTTACATGCACTCTCCACCCATCCGTCTATCCATCTTCATCCATCTTCACCCACCTTCCATCCATTCACCCAGAATCCATCTATCCACCCCCCATCCATCCATTTTTCCACCCCCCATCCATCTATGTATCCACCCCACCCATCTGTCTATCCCCCATTCATCCATCTATGCACCCCCCATCCATTCATTTAGCCATCCCCCATTCACCCATTCATTCACACTCCCAGTACAAGTATTAACATTAAACATTAGTTCAGTTATAGCGAAGTCTATAGTTCTAAAAATCCTTTTATCTTATGACTAGTATTAATTGCTGTATCAAAAATGTTGAGAGACAACCAGCACAGAAAGGATCAGAAATGAGATCAGGTGCAGATGATTGGCCTTGATGACATTTCCTTTCTCCTGCTCAGATATTCTCTTGTTCTTAGAAGGCAGGGGAAGTCATCTTATAAACATTCAGTCAATGGAAACAGTGCAGCGTTTTGAATGGAGAATTTCTAGCCTCTATTTTCAAATGCTTTAATAGTCAGTGGACATCTATAATTTAAGCCACTTAACTTGCTTTCATATGTTTTGTTTTAGAAGCAAACAATTTATGCTAATATAATTGTTATATTAAAAATGGTACTAATTTAAGCTTTCTAAGAATACAAATGCACAGCTCATAACTATTTTGTTGTCATTAGTCACACAGAGAAATATGACACAAAGTAGGTATTTTGTCTCTTGGAAACAAAAACAGCTTGAAAGAACAAAAGATTGCACATTAATTCCCTGGTGGGGAAAATGCCAGCCAAATGGAGTGTATCCTAGAAACATTAGTGACAAAAGGAAGATGGGAGAGAAGGAGACAAAGACAGAAGAGGTGGGAAGGCCAGAGAGAGAGGAGGAGGGAGTGAAGGAAAATGTTTTCTAAATGGCTAGGGAAGCAAGGGGAAGAGAGAGAGACTTAAAGGACTGTGATCTCATGAGGGAGTCGCTGAGCTGTGGCTGGAAGGAGCAAAGCCACCAGGGCCAGCCTGCTCTTTTTGCCAGACCTGTCTCCTCCCAGTGGCCATTTAATTCATACCTGGGCCACTTGGGTAGTGAGCTCCTTTCATTACCTTCCCCATAAAACCACTAATCCTCTTTCCTCCTCTCTGGGGCCTCTTCCTCACAGCCAAGCTTGCAATCCTCTGCTGGCTTACAGAATCCAAGGACTGCAGCATCCAGACACAATTAATTGACTTAATGCCCTAATCCACTGCCAAGAGTCATTAAAAAAAAAAAAAAAAAAAGCAATGTGGCAATTAAGTGCACAGAGTATAGGGCTATTGGCATCTGCTGGTGGAAACTGTTGGCTTGACCCATAACAACAATCACACCAGGCCGTTTGTTTAAAATGAAACAAGAAAATAGTTCATTCGTAATTTGGGACGAGAATTTTATTCACATATTTATTTGGGCGGAAAAAGATGATATTTGAGGTATAGGACCATGAACCAAAAAGAAACAAAAAAATCATGTTCTGTTTCATCCTTGAATTCTCCAATTACCAGCCTTTGCAATGTTTGAAGAAAATATTTCAGGAGACACTGATAATTGGCTGAGAGGAGTGTGACACAAACTTGAGAGGTGTTTGTACAGTTTTCTAAAACAGAAAAGAAATGAAAGAATGCTTTCTTATTCCAAAAAATAGAAATGCAAAAGGAGTCAGGATATCTTAAAAAAGAAGACACTGTTTTGGCTTCCTGGCTTGTTGTGCAATTATTTAAAAACATTTCCTGTTCTTATAGGAGCTTTAAAAAAAACATGAAAAGTAATACTTTTGTCTTGCTCCCCAATTTTTTTTTATTTATTTTGTTAAACATAACTGGGCTTAGAGGAAACCCAGGATTCTCTCTGAAGCCCCAGCCAGAAGCTTGAAGTCTCTAAAATTGTACTGAGGGAAAAGAGAACAGCCTCGATGATCACCAGCCCCCAAACGATGTCAGTTTTCTCTCTTCCTATTTGTTGGCATTTCATTCTCTTCCCAGAAAAGAAAAGTTTGCTTGGGTAAAATAGCCAGCTATTTCTTTCTTGTTCTTCTGGAAATATCAGGTAGGACCTCCGCCCCCAAATTCTCCCTTTCTCCTCAGTCAAATGGGTAGGTAATTATGAAAAATTGTCTCTACCAGGGGCAGCTCTGCGATTGAGGCGGGTCCCAGTTCTGATTTTCTGTGTGACCTTGGATAAAGTAGCTAACCTCTCTGTGCTACAGTTTCCTCATCTACAAAATAAGGATAGTAACTGTATTAAAGCGATACCAGAATTTCAGGTTTTCAGGTCTCGTCGCCCAGCCAGGAATGGATCCCAGGCTGCTGCGGGGGAGCGCTGAGTCCCGGCCACTGGGCCACCATGGGCCTGCGTCTCGTGGAGCCGCAGCAGGAACTTCGTTCATGCTCAGGCAAGCAAGCGAAAAGAGGTAAATTTGTTTAGAGAAATAGTTACAAGGGAAAGTTTATTGAGGAGAAAAGGAAGAGGAACAAAGTGGGACTCCCAGGCCATTGGACCAGGCCGGGAGGGGCAAGGAAGCTGAAGTGGAATCGTGCCTCAGAGATACCTTCTTGCCCTGATTATTCTAAAGCCCTGTAAGTCTCTTTGTGATTGGTTAGTTCTCGGTGGTCTCACTCACTCTGTCTTAATATCTCTGTGCCCAGAATTATATCTTGTATCTCAGCCCTTATTGTAGAATCCTTTTTCTTTATGATCCTGGTTCTGGAATGTCCAGTTGCCCATAGTCCTAGGTGTGTCCTGGAGTTATGGGCTAGGGGATCTGGGTTAGGGTTAGGGTATTTGATTAATCCCCTTTGGAATTTGTTGCCCTTGTCTCTGGAGCCTTCCTTATTCCTCCAAGGCTTTTCCTATTCCATTCTGACCTGAGAAGCTCTCCGCTTGCCCTGCTCAGTAGGTCTCGTAGAATGTTCACCAAACCCCTTGCTCACGTACACATACAAACCCACAGCAGTTCCTTGATAAATGCTTGATAAAGGATGGCAATGAGTGGGCCCCACATCATAGTCACCACCCCCAAATAGAGTGTCTCTTCTGGGATCCAGATTTTGTACTAACCTATCTGTAAGTTTCCTATCTCCCAAGTTGTTCATGTGTTTTCTTTACTATTCACATCACAAATGTTTCCTTTATGATTCATATCACAATTTTCTATAGCCATTGCTTAAGCGAGAGTCAACTCATTCTTAATAATCTTACTTAATGTAATTCATATCAGTAGTCCCTGACAAAACAAACTTTAAAAAACCCTTCAAGATCTACAGCTGCCTTATGTTAGATTTGTTCGCATTAGTTATTTAGTTCATTCTCTCTCCGTTGGCATTTGGCGCCTTTTGCTTAACTATTTTTCATCCCAGAGAACCGGCTTATTTGCATCCTTCCTTCGGTGCTTTGAATCTGTTTCTCACACAGATGCCTACCCCTGCGTCAATGATGAAATATTGATTCTTCTTCTTGTCATTTAACATTCTCGTGGAGACCCTGGCAGACCAATTTGCAAATGAATGCAAAAGTGCTTTGGCAAATGGAGAGTGTTTTTTTAATCATTTTTAAATTTTTATTCATATCTTTTACATTATTGTGTATTCCCCATAGATTACCCACCACCGATTCACCCATGACCCATCACCATAGTCCCTTGTGCTCTTTTCTCCCCCGTTTTAAGCCCTTTCCCTCCCCCTCCCTTGCTGAATGTCTTTCTCTTGTTTGATTCTCCTATATTCCTGTTATAAGTGAAACCGTTCGATATTTTTCTCTTTCTTTCTGGCTTATTTCGCTGAGCATGATCCCTTCTAGCTACATTCACATTGCTGCAAATTGCATGTGTTTATCTTTTTTGAATGCTGAATAGTATTCCATTGTGTATATGTACCACATCTTCTTAATCCAATCATCTATTTTTGAGCATCTGGGTTTCTATATCTTAGCTATTGTGAATAATGCTGCAGTAAACATATGGGTGCATGTATCTTTTGGGATTAATGTTTTTGTGTCCTTTGGGTAGATTCCCAAGTAGTATCACTGGGTCATATGGAAGCTCCATATTTACCAATTTGAGAAACCACCATACAGCTTTCCATAGTGGCTGGACCAGTTTGCATTCCCACAGCAGTGTAGGAGAGTTCCTTTTTCTCCACATCCTTGCCAGCATTTGTTGTTGCCTGTTTTTTTAATACGTGCCATTCTTGCTGGTGTAAGGTGGTATCTCATTGTAGTTTTTGTTTGCATTTCCCTGATTATGAGGGATGTTGAACATCTTTTCATGTGCCTGTTGGCCATTTGCTCTTCTTCTTTGGAGAAGTGTCTTTTAAGTTCTTCTGCCCATTTTTTGACTGGATTTTTTTCCTTTGTTTTTGTTGAGTCTTGAGTTCTTTGTAGATTTTTGTGATCAGTCCCTTGTCTATTGTATGGAGTGCAAAAATTTTTTCCCAGTCAGTGGGCTGTTTCTTTGTTTTGGTTAATGTCTCTTTTGCTGTACAGAAGCTTTTTAGTTTGATGTAATCCCAGCTGTTTATCTTTTCCTTCACTATCTTTGCTTTGGGGGATGTGTCCTTAAAAATGTTACTAAGATGTATGTCATGTATTGTTTTGCCTATGTTTTCTTCTATATATTTTATGGTTTCAGGTCTTATGTCCAAGTCTCATCCATTTTGAATGGGTTTTCGTGCATGGTGTGAGTAGTAGTCCAGCTTCATTTTTCTGCATGTTGTTGAACATACTGTCCAATTAATCTTTGATGGAGGGTGTTTTTGACTTAGAAAGAAAAACCCAGACTTAGAGAAAAATTTTGCACCTTTCAGTTCTCACTTAAAGCTGCATGGCTGTCTCCTAATGAGGATTTTCAATCACCACTAAAAATCTTGTTGCCATCTTCTGTGATCGGGTGACTCACAGAGCTCCCCCATCAGCACTGTTCCTCCTGCACTTGTGGGCAGGGTTGTGTCTTTCCCACCTAGCAGGCCTTGCCTCCAGGCCTGCTCCTCCTTTGAGGTGAGTCTCCCTGCAAGCAGCCCCACTTGTTCTGAAGCCACCACGGGGTTAATTTGCAAATCCTCCACTCACCAAGCAGACACACTCTTCTGACCCAACTGTCAGTTCCTGCAATTCATGGTCCTCCCCAGGGCAGAAGCCACCAGACACAGAGCAAAGCTGCAGTCAGATTGTGTATTTCAGGGTTATTTATTAGTTCTTGGCTTGGAAGTCTAGCCAGGAGGTTTTCGCTCGGGGTCTGTTTGCCTTACGCAGCCTGTCTCCAAAGTGTAATTTCGAGATAGAGAGACATCAGGGTAATTTTCCATCCTCTGGTGACAGTGTTATTATGGAAAAGGAAGGATGAGTGCTGCTTGCTGTGTTAATGACTGCTTCTCATTTCATCCAGGAGCCCCGGGATGGGAACGACTGCCATGGCCAGGTTCCCCTGAGAGCCTCACCTGGAGTTCCTCTCCCTGGGGAAGTGATGTTAATGGCATTCTTTGCAAATCCCACTCCACCCCTATCTCCTTGCAGGATTGTAAAATCACTGTGTCTAGACGCCTGGGAGCATGTAGGATATCCTGACTGTTTTTGTTTGTTTGCTGAGCTTTCTTTTCTGGAGGCTGTGTCAACTCTCAGTATGGTGAGGGTGTCAGACCCTGAGACCCTGCCTCCTTCCACAGTCCTCTGGTGCCCTCAGGGCCTCAGTCACACTGGCTCTCTCTGGGTCCTCCAGCGTCCCTGGATTCTGTCCTTTTCAGAGCTGGGAGAAAGGTCCTAGCCTCCAATCTTCATCCAACCTCTGTATGTCAGTCATCAGAGAATTCACTGTACCTCCACCCCAGACTAAGTAAGACCCCTGCTGGAAGCTCTTAGAACTTCTGGTTTGTTTTCCTCACTTTTTGTTTTTCATTCACTTTTGCCATCTACTGCTTGTGTGAACATGGTTTTGACCTCATGCCCCTGATAAGCCTGTGGGTTTCCTAAGAGCAGGGACAGGCTGCCTTATCACACTGGCTCTCCAGCACCAAGGACAGTTCTTTATAACAGGAGCTGCTTACTTACTAGTCTTTATTGAGTGAGTTGCTACCAGCCACCAGCCTTGGGGTATTCACTGAGGAGTTTTGAGTCAGAGGTCCTTTCTCTTTCCGTTCACTCCTGGAAAAAGAAGCCACTTCATGGTGGCTGACGTGGATGCAGAAAGGAGAACGTTCACAAGATCCAGTCATGATTTATTTTTCTTGACCTGACCTATGTATATGAATGGTCATTAAAACTGAACTCAAAATTCAGTGAAATTTTAGTGGTATCTTTCCAACAAACCCTTGGATTGAACAGCAAGTGAATTATCTACGTCAAAATGGATATGTATGAGCATGCACAGAATTCTTTATGTTGAAGAGACAATTTCCAGTATCAAATGAGGTAAAAATCGAAACACTGAAAAATCATGTTTTTTTTTCCCCCTGGAAGGGTATTGCCTGAAATAGAGCACAAATCAAACCAATTTAATTTTTTCATTCTCTTTTTGATTGCAAAAATCACTTTATTCTCCATGTCTACCTCTTCCATGACCCAAACACCCAGTCATCCTGAGAATTTGGCAGTTTGAGTCATAGTATTCATTTAGAAAATGCCTGCCAGGGGACAGGCCTATGCTGGCTTCTGTGGCTGGGTTTCAGGACACGGGTTCTGTCCTCAGAAGGTGTAGGTAGCGTAAAGAGCCTCAAGGTTGGAATCACATTAGCCTGTGTCAGAATCACAAATGTACCATTTACAATTTGGGCGAGAGATTTAATCTCACCAAGGACCAGTTTCTATATCTATAAAGGGAAGTTAATGCTGCTTTGCTCTTAAGGTCATTTGGAGGATTAAATGAGACACAATCACTTAAAAATAAGTCAGATCATGGCATATGGCCACTCCAAACCCTCCAAAAGGTTGTTATAAAATTGGGAATAGAGTTCAGAGTCTCGGCATGGTGATGTGATCTGACCCTCACCCACCTCTTCATCCACTTCTGAGCCTGTTGCCTCTGTGCGCCCAGCACCCTGACCTCCTCCTTATTCTGCAGCAGCTTTCACCCATGTTCACCTTTGAACCTCTGTGCTGGTTCCTTCTCCTGAAACATTCTTCCTCCCAACAAGTCATAAGACTTGCCACTAACATCACTCAGGTCGCTGCTCCAGAGCTGTCTCCCTCCAGGGCCCATTCCTGACCACCAACCTAAACAACCTCCCATTTCCTTACCATGCTTTATTTCACTCCATAGCCACAATTACTTTCTGACATTGTATGTTTTTGTTTGTCTACTGTCTCTCGCCTCACTGGAATGGAATCTCCATGACTACAGGGCCTTTTGATTTTTCATTGCTGTCTCCTGGTTCCAAAGACAGTGCCTGCTCCTCAACTATTTTCTGGATGAATAAATGGTAAAAGTTAGCCCATCCATACAGTAGGCACTCAATAAATGCTGGTTCTCTTCCTCCACCCTTCACAAGAGGGAGCTTAAACTTTAGAGCTGAAGATAAAAGAGTATGAGATGGATTTTTTTTTTTTTGGATTTAGTTGAGCCACTTGGATCTTTTTACATCCCAATAACTACATACTGCAGAATCTAACAGAAACTGAATCCGTGTTTTATGTTTTAATCAATTTGTTTCATATAAAGTATGTCTGGGGTGATAAGAGCAAGTGTTAGAAAAGCACAAAGCACTAGAACAATTGATGGAATTTGCTTATTAGTTCTTGTCCTCTCTAGCCCTGCTGGCTCAGAAAGAAGGAGCTGGCTGCAGAGAAAGACTCTGCAGGAGAGAACATCACAATTAAGCAAGTTTTATTTAATGAATCCTACATGAACCTTGCTATTAAAAGATGCATCAATGGGAACTTTTTCTGTCTGTTGCTTTATGAATGAATTTTATGTATCTTTGCTCTTGAAAACCACCCCAGGTAGGATGCAGGCTCTGTTTCCTCCTTCTTATTTAACTCCCGTGTTTATGGGGTGCAACTGATGGGCCCTGTGTGGTAGGTGGCTTGTGGGAGGTGAGGAAGAAACACTGACAGGTACTGATGAGTGTGCATGAGGGGGAGAAGGCTGGAGCAAGTGGGGTGGGGGGAAAGGTCAGGGAAGACTAGCCAGAGGTAGAGATGTCTGAGCTGTGATTTCAAATTAGTAGGCATTAACGAGGCAACAGGGCCATCTGGGGAGGGCCGCATAGAATGAACAGCATTCTAAGCAGAGCAAAGGACAAGTAGGAAAACTGGATCCTGGGTTCTTATCTCTGCCACCAAGGACACATCCTCTCTCTGAGCTTTAATTTCCCCAAATAAAATGCAAAAGATTAGTTGAGATGATTTCTTGAATTTTACCCAGAAAAGAATTTTGCTTGCCCCTGAGAGCCCTCTTTTGCTGTCCATCCCTCCTCCTGTTACTTTGCTCTCCTAGGAAGTTCTTTTCCATTTCCTGTTCTCCTTTGGCCTGTTCCTGTCCTCCTCCCTCCCCTCCCCCACCTTTTTAAAGGTGACTTTTTTGTTAAGTCACCAAGGACAACAGAGAACATTGTTTAATGGCAGCAGAAAACGTTGTTTAAAGAGACTACTTGAGACAGAAAGATGGAAGATTGCTGCTCTAACATTTATTCTCTAAATAGGGAGGATCAAAATTTTAGTGGTAAAATAGTAAAGGGGTACAGTGACCCCCTTCCCCCCATCACAGTAAAAAGGAAAATTGAGTTCTGCAGTAGCAACATTTGGGTAAAGAGAGATTTTGGTGGGATGGGTAGTCACTCTATAATTGATATTAATCATTAACATTGGTTGAGTTCTTCCTATGTTTCTATTTTCTCCCACAGAATTCTAAGAGCAGGCAGATATCAAATATTACCCCAATTTATGGACGGGAAAACTAAGGCTCCGAGAGGACACTCAGAAGCAGGCTTGGTCTCCGGGAGCTAGATCCCTGAGCTCCTGCATCCCTAGTCCTCACGGCTGCTCAGCCCCAGGTCTGCTGATTGCTGACAACGTGGCCTTAACTCACTCACTTCCTTCCTGGAATCACTGAGTTTCACAACTTACCCCTACAAAACCTCTACCAGCTCAAGCTTTCTAATTTTCCCACAAGCTCTTGTTTTTTCCCTGAAGTTAACATGGTAGAGAGGAGGAAAATATAGCAGGATACTTGTTAGCTATGTGGGACATGCTCTGAAGTATTTAAATGCCTTAGAATATATTTAACTCAAGGGCAAAGTGAAGGACAGATTGAGTTTGGTATACTGGGATAGAGAGAGAGTGAATTTAAAGCATGCGACAATTTCTAAGAATGCAAAGAGAACAATAAAAATCAAATTTTACAGTAGGGAAAGGAAACCTCCCATTCCATCTGGGCCAGATTTATACCCAGGGAGTAGTTTTGACAAGGGGAGAGTTTGGTTGGTTAAATATTAAAGAAAAATATTAATAACCTGGTTCATTCTTTCTGTCTCGAGGGGTACAATAACCCGTAATTGGCTTTTGTTCTTCATTCTCTTTTAGTTAAGTTGATATTTGATTCTAAGAGAATTTATTTTACAGCTAGCAGTGGGCTCCCAAAATGTTTGCCAAAAGGTAGTCTCAGAAGAACTTGTCCTTGACTCATGAGAATTCCTTTCTTTGACAATGCAGGAGCTGGGGGCAGGGAAAGATATTTTTCTTGGCCCCAAGAGCAGAAACAGCATGCAACATTCACTCTCCAAGGCAATGGTCTTCTCTCCCTTCCCCCAAAGGAACATGCTTTCAAAAGACACACAAGTGCATCAGATTCAAGAGCATAATTGTAGATATTAGATTCAATGGTTTAGGACTGGCTCTTCAGAGGGAGAAGAAAAAGGCTCCATTACCTTCAAGTCCTACAAGATCAAAGTGATGGAGTGAAGGAGGTAATGGAAAATGTCAGAATCTGCCTGGAGAAACAAAGGGAGAGGAAATATCATTAGGAGAACAGATATGAGAGTGAATGAAGTTTAGCTTGAATTATGGCACAAGAGTGTGGCTAAAGTTTCTGAAAGCATGAGATTAGGGCATTATAAATAATATATAAAGATATTAGTGCCTGTCTTACTTAGTTCCCATCCATATTTAAAATATGCCAACTGCCACTGCTATTTCACTCAGCCATTTACACGCTAGGCAGAGCACACGCAGAGTTCCATGCCCCCGATGTAATTTTACTGAATTAACAACCATGTTTTGTTTTCTATTTCTTAGAGAAATGCTTGAAAAATGTCCTAAACAAAGAAATACTTAACTGACATTTTAAAACACAAACTGCACACCAAATAAAATAGCAGAATGTTAAGAGCCCTTTAATAAATGCACACACTTTAGAAGCCTAAATGTACACACTCATTTCAAGTGTGTTTTATAAAATAATTTACTCTCAGTCTGTTTTGAATAATTGTGCAAAAATAGTTCATAAGCATAATAAATCTTTAACATAGCCTCTTCTGGCATGCTGTTCTTTAAAGTCGCAATTTGAAGATTATACTTAATGGAATTGTCTGTCAATTCCAATCATTATCATCTGGGGCAGATGGCTCTTTGATTGTGCATTGAATATGCAGAAAAATCTTGTGCCTTTTCTGCTTTTGAGTGAGTTTGTCTCCTGATAACTCATGGCATAATAGGTTACTTGCCTCTTAGAGCCTCATTTCCCTTCAAAACTTGACCTCATATTTTATTACAAATACACATACTCAGATAATGTTTTTCATCTTTCATTGGTCCAGCTCACATATCAGCTTTTGAAATGGTGCTCAGTTGAGGTTTCTTACATAGATACCAGATTTGGGAGGAATTTGTGTGATGGTTTTACCCAAGAAGTCAGAACCACAAAGCAGTAAATGCTTTTGGCAGCAAGGTTCAACCAAGGCAGAAACAAATTCAGAATTTAAGAAGTCACTTCATTTGTATTGCATTGCTCTTGAGAAACTGGATTATCTCTGAGAAGCCAGAGTCCGCCATGGGTCAAAGTTTGGGTCTACACCCCTGGCTCAAGTGGGCAGGGATTTTCTTCTGGAATTCTGCTACACCATTATTTTCATTTTTATCTAGCCTACTTCCAGACTGGACACTGTGGCTGTGGGCTTCCTACTTTTCTGTCTTGACCCTTCTTCAGAGACAAGATTTATAAAAAACGCCTTTGCTATCTTAATGAAAATTTAGCCTTTCAATACTTATTGACTATAATGGAGAAAAAAGATACTTCAATCTCTTTTTTTTTTTGTTCTGCTTCCAGAGGCTTGCAAAACATGGGGTTAGAATGCTCATTTGTGAGGGACATTGGACCAGAGAAAAGACTTCAGTCGTGACCTTTGTGGCTACCATTTTCGTATGATCCGAGTACCTGCCCTAGCCCTAGCCCTAGCCCTAGCCCAACAACGGCAAATATCCGTATACATAGAATTTAGTGTATAAGAGACTTTACAAATCTCTTGTCACAGTGTGAAATTGTTGCAAAAACATAGGTTTGGGGGCCATAGAACTCAGCTGTGGATTTTAATTCCTCTCTTTTGGAGGGAATATAGAGTTAAGAATAAGAAGGTAACTCTGGGGTCTCCAAGACCATCAGTGTGACTTTGCTTGTGAATTTAACTTCTCTAAACTTCTGTTTTCTTATCTCCACAGTGATGTGAACAAGGTTATTGTGAGAATTAAGTGAGATAGGGCATAAGACAGAGAGAGGCACCAAAAGAATGCCAATTGGAGGTAATCATTACATACTAAGCCCTATCCAGCACCTGGCATTTCATTGCTGTTCAAGAATGATTGATGAGTGAATTAAAGAATATTAAATATAAGCTAAAAAATCATGAACACTTTCTTTTAATTGTGAAACTAAGCGAATCTATATCCTGCATGTATAGCCTATATGCTGAATTCAGATTGCCCAACTGTGGGAGCTTGGACAATTTACTTAACCTCACAGTCAAAGGCTTCCCAGTTAAAAACAGAAAGTTAGAATTATAGCCCCTCATAGGACTGTGGGTTGAGGCATTACCAACAAAGCACTTAGCATGTTTGTGATTATTATAAAATGCAGTCATTATCTGCACACTAGTAAAAATTCTCTGGTTTGCCCAAAGACCACTGCTAGCTTCTTGACAAAGGAGACGACCCGGCACGAATTTCCGTCTGGACCTTCAGCCACCCTGCAGCGAGGAGAAGTAGTGAGGGGGGAAATCGGCCGAGGCGTTGCCTATTAGACACTACGGTTCTTAAATAATAATCGTGTGACTCCATTGGAGAGCAATATTTGATTCACAGAAATTAAATTTGTGCCCAGCGCCTGCCTCTTGCGTGCAGCCGTCCGCAGCCTCGTCTGACGGGGCCACCTGTGCGAGCCTCACGTCACGTCGCAGATGTATCTCCATTAGTGACCAGAGTGGTATTAGAAGTGGGTAAATTGGATCATTTAATATCATTGCTCTTACCTCCGGAAAAAAAAGAGATTGAAGTATTTTTTCCCCATTATAGTTAATAAGACTTGAAAGGCTAAATTTTCATTAGGAAGGCGAGAGCATTTTTTATGAATCCTTTGTCTCTGAGGAAGGGAGAGACAGAAAAGCTGGGAGCCCGGCAGCCAGGGTGTCCATCTTCCCAGGGGTAATGGTCTGGTCCCCGCGGACTTACTTTTCTCCTTTTCCCTAAGTCTTTGGGAGTTGAAACCCCACAGCCCCAGAGGCCTTTCTTGAGCTGCTAATCCGCATTCCCCTCCTCTGAAATTAAATGGAGAGCTCACTTCCTTCAGGAAGCCCCCCGTGCTTATCCACCACAGCTTGGTCATGTTCTGTGTGCCCCTTTTAAGCAGTTTTGGAGTCAGGTCAGGTGTTCCCCTTAATCAAGCTTGAGGCAAGGACTTGAGGTGTTCCCAGGAAGTAGAAGTGAGAACCAGTAAGACAGGGGATAAGGACGAGTCACGTGAGGATGTCACTCAGGTCCTGGTCGTGCGCTCTGTGGCCGCAAAGCCGGGAACGCCCGGAGCTGGGCGGAGGCGCAGTGGAGGCGCCTGCTTCTGTGGGTCGGAGGTCGCACTGAGGGCACTAACCTCACCCTCAGGGACAACACCGGGTCTCTGATCCAGTGAGATCCCCGATGCCGCAGGTAGATCTCTGAGTCGTGGAGGGGAAAGCCCACAAGAAGCAAGTCAGGCTGTCTTGGGGGAGGTGGTTGGCACCTGCCAGAGAAGCGACGAGGGACGTTAACACTGTTGCGTCCCCTGCACGTGGTCACTCAGGCCACAGACGCTCACAGAGAGCCCGCGCTCTGCCAGATACTCGGGAAGCCGCACGAATACTACGGAATAGTGCAAAATTAATGATGTAATTTCAGGTGTGAATATCTTTGAAAACTGCTAAGGCAAGTGTAAGGGAATAGAGCGGCAGGGACGGTGCACTTTTATTTTAAAGGGATAGAGAAGAGGCAGCGTTGAGTAAAGTTCAGAAACGAGCCCAGAAGGCGGGGATGGGGTGCGGGCAACCATTTAGACGTAAGAACAACCCAGCTAGGGTCCTGAGGGGGAGGAAGGTCTCTGTATTTGAGCAACAAAGTTACTGTGACTGGAGCTGAGTGATTAGGGGGCATGGGGAGAACTGAGGCTAGAAAGATCAGTAGGGCAAGATGCTCAGACTTGCAGCTGGGAGCTTTGGCTGATCCTGTTTGTCTGTGACAGGATGATGTTGGGGGCAGGGAGTGACAAGAGATGATGAGGTTCTTTGTTGGGATAAAAATTCCATAATTTTTTATTCCCTTTTTTAAGTTAAAATTCCTTAACTTTTTATTCCAGCATTTTCATTTACAGGACAATATAGCTGGTGTAATGAAAAAAATATGACAGATAAAAGATCTCAGGGATGTACATCAAATTGACTTGACATTGTGAATGAGGAAGTTAGGAAATGGGTATCGGCGGTCAGTAGGAATAGGGTCCCCTAAGCCCCAAGTCCATTTATCAGACTGATTGAGAAACAATAGGTTGGAGTCAGAAGGGTGTGCCCCCATGCCCCAACCCAGTCAGCAGTGGCATGTCCAGAACATCCAAACAATAACATAATGCTAAATTAATGGACCAACGTTAGTTTCAGAAAGGTAGGCCAGGTAACATGTGCCAACTCGGCGGCCTTGGTAGCTTAGGAGACCCTGACTGGCAAGCCCAGCCAATCAGCAAGAAACACATGCAAAGGCACCAAGCACCAAACCCCTATTCCTTGGCCATGGACCCATAATAAGCACCTACTTCTTGCCTCCTCAGTGGCGACCCACGCAGGACACCTCTCCACTGGGAGAGTGTTCCTGTCCTTCTTCCTATCTATCAATAAATCTCTTGCTTCTCTGTAACTCTGGTCTCGATGTTGAGTTCTTTCCTCACCTAAGGTAAGAACGGAGAAAGAGCCCACCTGGGGTCCTCGGACCCTGAACCTGCTCCCCAAGACCCTAGTTTGTCTGCATTTATCAAGAGCTGCGCTCATTACAAACTGTGGCTATGAGAGCCCTGAATCAGGTTTCTTATTTCAGCTGCAGTAACTTTTCTGACTATAGATCATCGGTCCCTCAGTGGCAGATTTTTATAGCTCCTCTAATGGCTTTGGGATGTCTGTCTCAAAGTAACCTGCAGATTCCTGACAACTCCTCGCTCTCCCTCTTGCTAAGAATGATAGCCCTTTCCTGCTGAATATTTAGAACTTTCTGCCACCATAACCACCATTCCATCAGCAGATCTACAGCCAGCACCACAGGGACTGCCCCCAAGTTACGGGTAGTATTTTGATTGCTGTAGTCCACTGTACTTTCCAACACCCCTACAGTTCTTATCACCACCTTAGTCACCAGTCACCACCAAAATGTCCTCCTTCATTGTAAGCATCATATCCTCCATGCTATGATCACATTCACCACCTTGTTTTCCAAATCCTGATCCACCACCACCATAGCCTCCTCTTCCACCAAAGCTTCCACTGTGGCCAGAGTTATCTCCACCACCTCCAAAGTGTCCTCCACTGCCCATAAAATTACGAGATCCACCTCCCTGATCTATTTGCCATCCAGCAGCAACCTTTCTTGGCTAGAGAGGCTCTCACTGCACTCTGGTGCTCATCAAGAGAATAATCTTTCTAAACAATATAATCGACGCATCATGACTATCATGTTATAAAAGCAAATCCTTTCTTTTTTTCCCTCTCTGCCTGTCTTCCTTACTTCTATGGTTTCAGTTTTGCTATACATTTCCAAGTAGTGTCTCCAATGATATTCTGAATTTTTAATACTACCAACAAAACTCATCTTCGCTGTTAGATGAGACCAGCTTTATGGAGTTCTGTCTAGAAACATCTGCCTTTGCTTCCACTGCAGGCCCATCCACCGTGCGTGATGGAGCACACATCGTTGCATCACCTCTTCCACACAGCAGTAGTTGACACGAGTCTCCAACAAACATTCTGTGACTGTTCTCTTATCTGCAGCTTCAAAGCCTGGATCCCCAATGAACACTTTTCTCAACTGCTCTGGCTTGTTTGGATCATGACTCATGACCCTCCCCTCCCCCCACTGCCTGCTTCCTCACACCCCTGGCCACCCATCCCCTCGCTGGCAGTAGCCACAGTGGTGAGTGAGTGGGGTTGGGGTGGGGGTGGACTTTCGGAAACTGGGTGGCGATTTTATCTCCACTTTGAGACCAGGACTCGCCTCTTTCAACTAGAGTTCAATGTCACAAAACTTTTCAATATACCAACAGTGTGCCAAGTACATGTTCTAATTTTTAGCCTTATACCAACCTCATGTGATTTTAGGGATAGAAAAGGCAGAGATGGTGTCTGAACCAAAGGGGCCTGGCTCAGGAGCCCTAGCTTTGTCTTCCTTGTCCTCATGTCATCTCCCCATTCCCAGGGACTGTGCCCTAGATCCTCACCTGACCACACACTGGTACAGGTCAGAGGTGTTTTATTTTCCCCTTACCGTCCATGACACCTGCTGTCACCTGGTGGTGGTGGGGATAGGGGGCTGGCCTGTGCACGTGCTAGACAGTGACATTTTGTCCTGACTTAGCTGCTGTTCCTGCCTTCGTGGAGCTGACATTTCTGCAGGTATGTGGCTCCTCTGGACCCTTCCAACCAGACCGTGTCTGCTTCTGGAGTGAGGCAGACACACTTTGGAGGATTCAAAGGTGCCAACCAACAGCCACTTGATGGATAAGTGAGAGATCTAGGCAGAGGAGGGAGAGAGGAAGCACCAACGTTTTGTAATTTTTCTTTCTATAAAAATAAAACAACTTCCACAATATGGTTTGAGCCTACGACCCCACTTATGCATGGGTTCTGTCACCCAGTATCTGAAAAGGAAGGTGTTAATTTTCCCTCTGCATTTAGAGGAAGCATCTTTGACCAGCAAGGACATTGGGTCAGCTTACCCTTTAAAGGTGGCAACTCCAATTTAGAAGATTTAAGTTTGGGCAATTGTGCTCTCTTCCAAGAACCCAGGAGCAGAGTCATAAAAAACGAACTTGCTCTCCAGTTCCGCAGCCATGCTTTATGTGGGTTCATTCTGGAAGCTTCCAAAGGGTGTAATAAAGGTGTGAGTGACTCTGCTGTTGACTGAAAGTGTGAGATGAACTGCTCTGGGGTCAGCGGGGAACTTGCTCTGAGAAAGAACAGCACCTGGTCAGGGATGTGCCTTGTCCGAGGCAGGAGACAACAAGTAAAGACGCTTGTTAGTCAAGTCTGCCGTGTCAGGCTGCTGCAGCGGATTGTAGTAGAGGTCAGCAATTGACCCAGAGTCAACTAGAATGAAAGTCCAGAGGCCAGGTCAGCTCTCTGTGATCCAGGTCCTGGCCTTGAAGAAGAGAGGTGGATGAGTCCTCCTTGTCGATTTTCAGAATACCAGTAGCAGACTTTCTGTACCGGTGCTGAATGCTTTAGGACAAAAAGAGACAAATTTTGGTCTCTTCCATTTTTGGTGTCAGTGACTGAGGATTTAGTTGTATGTTGATTTCCTGGATTTTTGGGCACAGAAATGTGTATGCAGACATGAATTGGGGTCCAATTCTGAAGACCTGAGTTTTTCTGGATGATGGCAGGCACAGAGTAGTTGCCATATTCACGGTGGCCAATATTTGTCAGGCGCTTCCATCCTTCCTCACCTCTAATCTTCATAATAAGTCTGTGAATGGGTTTGAATCATGAGCCCTGTTTTACAATTGAGGAAACTGAGGCACAAACTTATAAGCAGCTTCACCTTAATGGGTGAGGGCACAGCTGAGATCTGAGGGCTGATGCCAGTGTCGGTTGGCTAATGCCAACTCCCTTTGTCAGGCAAGCACGTGTGACCTCAAGAGATGTTGGCTGAGGGTGGTGGGATCAGTTCCTGCATGACTGGAGAAGGTCAGGGGGTCTGGACTATGTCTGACTCCCCAGGCCAGAAAAGCAGATGGCAACACTACTCGCACTGCCCTTGGTAAGGAGCAAAGATCAGAAATCTTAAACTATTTGAACACAAACTTGATTACAGGGAGAGCTCGTATTTGTCTTCGAGTCATTGAATCCCTATAAGTACAGTTTTACAATCTTCATCTTTACTGTGTCTGAGACTTGGAATTTTCTTGGGAGACTTGCTGTACTCATTATATTCATTTTGGAGAAAAAATGCTTGGGGGGAGGAGCAGGAAAACAAATGTGCTGGCGAATAGCGAGCTGTCCACAGCCACGACACTTGGCACTTCGAGGAGATGACTCTGCCATCCTCTTCCCAAAACCAAAGGCAAGAGTTGGTCCCAATCCTCTGTGGAATCTGTCCTTCAAGCCTGTAGAAATGCTTTTGGGGCAACAAAAGGGCCTGGATAATTTCTTAACATTTGAGGAAATTATAATTTGATTGAGATTTTTGATATGCCTCAAACCAGCATTTCATCCATAGAAATGATTTGAGATCTGGGGAAAATAACAACATTGAAAGAGAGTTTCTGAGCTGTTGAAAAAGGACAAGGGGAACAAAACTTAATTAGGATTATGGGCTAATGGAATTGAGAGGGAGGTAAGACAAGTTCATTGTATTAATAATAAACCTGAATTTAGGGAAGGGAAAGCAGATGGAAAGAAAGCAGTGCATAATGCGTTATGTTTCATTTCTTCTGAATAAAGTGTAGTGTGCTGAAATGTAACAAGATTATCCATCCTCTCCATCTGCTTTTGTCTAAATAAATTCAGGTTTTTCACAAATGTAATGAATTTTTAGCTTACAATTTTCTGTCTCCGGTGTGCACGGTGCTGGGAAGACCCGAGATGCTCTCTCTGAAGCCCATTTGCTGCACGCCCCAGGCCTGGGACCTCCATTAAGCACCAGAACCTCACAGAGCATCAGTGCGAAGGTTCAAAGTCATCCCACACTCAGCATGGGTGAGACAAGCTGTCACAGCAGTCGCCCTGTGTCGCCTGGCTCACGTGGCTGGAGAAGGAGAGTGGTGTGGACTGGGGGCGTGAGGCTAAAGTAGCAGGATGGGGGTCTTGGCCTGAGGGCTCTGGGAGTGAGGTGGCAATTCGTGAAGTTCTGCTTCTTCGTTTATCACTCACTTATCTCCATGTCATTATTCACGAAGTCTTCTCCGCCAGGCGTCCGTCTCTCTTATGCTCCTTTCCTTCAAATTCTAATCCTTTTTAAAGCTCAATTCTTTTTTTTTTTAAGATTTATTTATTTATGCATACGAGCTGGAGTGCATGCCAGAGGTATGGGGTGGTGAGAGGGTTCACCAGAGACAGAGTGGGGAGTAGAACAGGCAGATCGCCAGAAATACACTGCTGAGGGGAGCAGCGGGTGAGGGAGGAGAGGTCTGTCATGTGAGAATCTCCCCAGAGGGGCATCGAACTTGTGTAGCAGCTGCCAATAGCTCCACAGTGCTGCGCTTAACCTGTTGTGCCACCAGGGAGGCCCTAAATCTCACTTTTTCAAATAATCTCCTGCAACTGCTTTAGAACACACAGATTTATTTCTCTTCTCCTTGAGCTCAGTTGTTCTTTCTTTCACTTGATGGATTCAACCCTGCACTCAGGTATTTAATTTCCTCTAAACATGATTGTGAGTTCCTCCTTTTTCCTTCCCTAACAAGTACTTGTTGACTACCTTCCATTTGCTGGTTACTTTGCAGGCACTGACGGGCCAATGGTGAGCCACTAATCGATGTAGCCCTTGACTTCTGGGAGCTCGGAGGCTCACAAGGAAGACTCGCTGAGCAGTAGTCACCCAAATAAGCAGGGAATGACTGTGAGGGCTAATTTTATGTTAACTTGGCTGATGTAAGATGCCCAGATAGCAGCAAAAATTTAATTCTGTATGTGCCCATGAGGTTGCTCCTGAAGAGATCAGCGTTGGAGCTGGTGAAGTGAGTAAAGCAGATGGCCCTCTCCAAGGGGGGTGCGCAGCCTCCAGCCTGGTGAGGGCACAGGTAGAACAAAAAGGCAGAGGAAGGGCAGAGTCTCCTCTCTCTGCTGGAGCTGAGACACCATCTTCTCTGGGCTTCGGACATCAGCTCTCAGATGCAGATCGGGACGTCAGCCATCTGCTCCCTGGGTCTCGGGACTTTGAGTGAATTACACAACCAGTTTTCCTAATTCTCCAACTTCTCCAACATGTAGACTATAGAAGTGGGACTTCTTAGTTTTCATAACCACATGTGGCAATTCCTACATTAACACTAATTCATCTCTCTGTCTATGTATGTATGTACCTATCTCATATCTATCTATCTATCTATCTATCTATCTATCTATCTATCTATCTATCTGTCTATCTGTCTATCCATCTCTCCATCCATCCATCATGCCTCTATCCATCATGCCTCCATCTATCCAATTTTTCTGTTTCTCTGGACAATCCTGACTAATACAATTGCAACAATTAAAGTATCAAACTTTATACAATAAAATCATATAAAGTTATACCGTAAATTCACCTATTTTAAGTTTATAGGTCAATGACTTTTGACAAATATAATCACCACCCCAATTAAGAAAGATACAGAACATTCTTCTCCTTCCCCTCCTTTGTTGAGGGTTTCCTCATGCCTCTTCCTGATCTTACTTTGCTCTAATCCTAACTTACGTACCACCACTCATCTAATTTCTAGAGTGAAGTTAGATTTCTATCACTATAGAAATTAGATTAGATTTTATTGATACCCTCTCTAGAATTTCACATAAATGCAATAATATAGTATGTGCTCTTTGGTGAATGGCTTCTTTCACTCAGCTTAATGGCCGTGAGAGTCTTCAGCGCTGCATTTATAAGTAATTAGTTCCTTTCTATTGCCAAATATATACATGAGGATGCACAAACACCTTATCAATTCACTTGGGGAAGGATAGTTGGGTTGTTCATAGCTTTGGGTCTTATGAATAAAGCTGCTATGATTATTGATATTAAAGCCATTTGTGGCATGCATTTTATTTTGTGAAATACAATTTATTCTTGAATAATTATTTATGAGTGGAATTGTCAGGTTATATGAAAAGTGTATGTTTATTAGAAACTACCACAGTATTTTTCAAATGGATCATAGACTTAAACATAAGAGGTAAACCTACAAAATTCTGGAAGAAAAGATTGGAGAAAGTGTTCATGACCGAGGGATAGCCAGAGATTTCTAGGCATGTTATGATTTTTAAAAAAAAACTGGAAAATTGGACTTTATCAAAATTAGCCATGTCTACTTGTCAAACAATTAGGAATTTTAAAAGTCAAGTTGTAGATCACGAGAAAAATATGTAAACTCATATTATATGGGACCTGTTGAGGAGGAATGATGTTCACGGTGTGGGCCAAGCAACGACCCAGCCATGACATTCTCGAAGTGCACAAGTCACTGTAACTCCTCTGCGCTGGGGACTTCCAGCCTTAGACTTAAATTGCCTTAATGGAGACAACCAGATCCATTGGTATAAAATTGAGTGCTGTTCTCAGCATTCATCCCAAAGGAGCCAAGCCATCAAGAAAACTTGTTCTGCCTTTGCAAATTAAATGGAATGCCTAATAGTTCACATGAGGAAAATACAAAACCTGTAAACAGCTCTTTCAGGTTTAACAAGCTGAAGACTTCGCTGAATGTTTTCGGCAACTTGACAATCAGAAGTGACATCCACACAATAGAGTGTCATTCTTCTTAGCAAGTCTTTAGTTTTTCTACAAATAAATTAAAGTGTAACATGGAGTCCACTTCTGTTTTCATTTTCTGAGAACTAAATCACCAGCACCCAACAGATCCCTACTATGCTCCCACGGGATGAATAGCACCCCCCTGAAAGGCACCTGAGAGGACTCTTACTGAGTCCAGCTCTCATCGGGAGGCAAAGGCGGGGAAGAGGAGGCTCACTTACATTGTTAGTAGATCCATGACTATTTGTTTGCTGTGATCAACTTTATTGAGGTAAACGTACATTCAAAAGATTGCTCCCATTTTAAGTGTTCAGGTAAATAACTCTCACACATGTAACCAACACAATTAAAACAGAGAACATTAGCATCACCCCAGAAGTTTCCCTTCTACCTATTTGTAGTTAACCCCTCTACCATCCATACTCCAGAAAATCACTATATGTTTCTGTTGTTATAAATTGAGTTTTCCTTTTTTATAGTTTCATTTGAATAATACCATGTCACATATTCTTTTTTCCTCTGCACAATTTCTGTAAGGTGGTTCCTTTTTATTTCTGAGTAATATTCCTCTATATCATCAGCTTACCACCCAGTAGGTAGTTAACATTTGGATTGTTCCCAGTTTAGGCTATTAAAATAAAGCTGCAGTCAATACTTCTGTACAGCTGTTTGCAGGAACTCATTTCATTTCTCTTGGGTAGTTTCTGAGAGTGGAATTGCTGAGCCACATTGTCAGTACATATTTAACTTTACAAAATATTGCCCATCGCTTTTCCAACAATTTTTTACTTCTTTGTTGTTCTATCTCCTCACTAACCCTTGGAATGTTCATTCTTTTTAACATCTTCTAGTGGGTGTGAAAAGATACATCACTGTTGTTTTAACTTGCATTTCCCTGAAGTCTGTTATTGAGCATATCTCTGGGAGATTTTTAGTCATTCCAAAGGAATTCATTCAAGTATTTTGCACATTTTATTTTGAAATAAACATTTATCTCCTTAATATTGAGTAATCAGAGTTCCTTATAAATTCTGGATGGCACTTTACCAAATACAGCTTACATATTCTTCTCATGACTTAACTTTTAAAATAATTGTTTGACAAGCAGACACTGTTAATTTTGATAAAGTCCAATTTTCCAGTTTTTTTATTAAGATTTATTTAGTGTTGCATACAAGCTGGGGTGCAGGTTCAGAGGTGTGGGGCGGTGAGAGGGTTCACCAGAGACAGAATGTGGAGTGGAACAGGCAGGTGGGCCTAAATACACTGCTGAGGGGAGCAGGAGAGGTCTGCTGCACCATGTGGGAATCTCCTCTGCCAGACATCAAATTCGCGCTGCAGCCACTGACAGCTCTATAGTTCCACAGCACTGCACTTAACCCGTTGCACCACCAGGGAGGCCCCCAATTTTTCAGTTTTTTAAAAAAATTTTATACCAATGTATCTGGTTATTCCCATTAAGACAGTTTGAGTCTCAGGCGGGGAGCACACAGCATAGAGGAGTTACAGGGATTTGTGCACTCAGAGATATGGCTGACTGGGGCTTGGCCCACTCCAGGACTATCATTCCTCCTCAACAGGGCTCGTAAGAGAGCTCAACACACCACCCTTTTTGGGTTGCAGATACTCAATTGTGAGAGCAAGACTCTGCTTCCATGACCACCGTGCTTTTATGCCAGGGTCAAGTTGGGTGTAACACAACTCTTTGGACATGTGGGTAAAAGGTGGGAGGAGAAACTACAAAAGGAACACCGCCACTGTCAGTGCTGGAGGCTGTGTACTATTGTTTGAGCAGAGAAAAGGCAAGAGAATAACCCACTGATCCTTGTATTTTTACAAGTATCCCACCTTGAACTAATGCACACACACAAAAAACAACATATGAAATTAGGAAAAAAGAAAGATGCAGCTATCACACAATAGTAAATAAGCGTAAGAGAAATGTCAAGTAAGGTGGCAAAACCTAAAATCAGTATTTTGTGTCCACAGGTGACTACTAAATCTAATAGCTTATTCTACTTTTGTTGAGTCTACCTTAATAGTGCCTTTCAAATATAATTCTTCCTTATCCTTAGAGCCAGACTGTATAGCTAGAGCCTCAAAATAACCCTCCACTTTTTATTGTGGTGAAAATGTTCTGGGATTTTTAGATAGTGGTGATATCGCCAAACGCTCTGAAAATACTAAAAGTCACCTAATGCTACTTCCTTAAAACGCACAATTACATCTCAGCTCACCACTCTCCATATGGCCTAAGACCTGACACCCTGACTTAATGACCTTCACAGTTTCCTGGGTCTCTTGGAGTTCAGAAATTTCTACCCCATAGTTAATTTTAATGACCAAAAAATATCGGATTTTAGGAAATACATCTACAGGAGAGTTAAGTTCATGATATGGAAGGAGCTCAAGATCTGAAAGCAGTGAGGACTCCAGCGGTCTGGAGCTCCTCGTGGGATTTAAAAGCAGTGGTGATATCAGACAAGTTACTTAGCTCCTCTGATGGGATTTCATTCCTGATAAATAAAGTTGAAATTCAGGGCTGATAACAAGGCTGTCAATGATTTCTTCATCCTTCAATCCCCACTCCACCATGTTGAGATTTCTCTGTCTTTTCTTGCCAGCAAGGTGGAAATAAAGCTTACGTGTTCCCAAAGAACCCAGTCACATAAACACTGTAAGTGCATAATGGCAACCTTACTGAAGATTTGGTAAGGAGCAGGAGAAAGGAGTCTCATTACACTTCCCACATCTAATCTTCTCTGTGTGTTTGACTGTATGTGTGTGAGTGTGCATGTGAGTATACATGAATATATATATGTGTATATGTGTATTTAAGGTTCTTGCTCTTTCTCCTGCAGTACCCAGATTTTTTAACCTGTCTTATTTTTCTGGGTATTACTCACTGATTTCCTACTTGTTTGTCCCCCATCAAGCATAGCGATTCTACCTACTCCTCAATGTATACACAGCAGACCAAATGGCCTCCATAGGGCTGGCTCCTTCAGAAGGGGACATGATCCTCTTTTATAGCTGCACGTGATTTGGTGTTTCCCTCAGTGTAAGTCCAATAACTTGTACAAATATCCATATTTCAACAATTCTAAGTCCAAAATCTTCTCATATTTTAAGATCTCTGAAATTAGAATGCTACTGAAATAGAAGACATCTTACACTTATAAATGACATTTTTCTTCCTTAGCATCTTAGATTTGATTAAATATGGCATTTCCTCCAGCTGAATACAGGACTATTTCTCCCCAAGAGCAATTATTAATATTATAAACATATTATGTAAATTTTCTGTCTCAAAACAAAAAATATCTCCAAGTTCGTGGGGTTCCCAGGCCTGATTAACAAATTATGTATGCAGATATGCCCATTCCCTCCTCTTACTGGAAAAGACAGAGACAGATAGCTGGGAGTAAGGACAGGAAATTACCTATTTATCTATATTAAGTGGATACTGTTCGGCAGGAAGAAGTCATTAGTAGGTTGGGACTCACCTAGTAAAGAGAAGGTTTTCAAAGAGTGAACCAAAGACTAACAATACCAAAAGCTTCTGGAAGATATATTAAGTAGTATGACTTTCTAGGCAACATTTCAAATCACCCCAGTCACATCTCTGGAGGTGGTTCCTTAGAATCTGTGTACAACAATCTCTGGGGTAGGGATCATTTATAATAATGTTTGAAAGTAGAATGATACTTTTGGGGAATATTGACTACTGATTGGGGACCTGGAACTTCCCCTGTGATTTAAAACTCAAAAACCCCTTAAAGAGGTGCATTAGTCTCATGTTTGCAATGGGAAGACAGGAGCACAAAGAGTTTGGGTGACTTCTTGAGTCACCACCTGACAATGGTTGTGGCTGGATCTGAAGCCTATCTTTCTGACTCCAGAGCTTTCTGAACCCCAACTTGTCTACAAAAAACATGGAACATAATTTATACAGTCTTTGGGGGGAGCACAATTTGACAAGATTTGTTGAATTTAACATGCCTGTTCCTTTTACTTAGCAATCCATTCCAAAGATTTGTATTACAAAAATATTCAAGCATTAACAACAATAACAACACACACACACACACACACACACACACACACACCCATATTCACTGTGATATTACTTGTAATAGTAAAACATAAAAAATAATCTATAGGTACATCAGCAAGGGGATAGTCAAACTAGGAAAATTCTAAACTGTGAAATATTATGTAGCAATGAAAAATTATACATCTATGCATAATAGCATGGGCAGATACTAGGATATATGATTCAACGTAAAAAAGTAAGTTTAAACACAAAAATATAGGGGAAATTTTTGTATATGTTTAAAAAAGTCTTTATATGATATATATCTGAAAAGCTATATACTAAAATGAAACAGTGATTACCTCAGAAGAAAGTTAGTGGCATTTGAAGTGGATGGGATAGAAGTGTAGGGAGAAAGGCCACTTTCAATATTTATCCTTACTCTTACATTGTATTTGTTCTTACCATGAAAATCAGTTGTTAGGTATAATTTCAAATTGAAAAAAAAAAACGTGTAAAACATGTATAGCAAACTGCTCACACCTCCTCTTCAAACATGAATATAGGTCCAAACAGCAGCTTGAAGCTATAGGTTCACAGAATAACTAGATAGAGAAAGGATCATTATTGGTTTTTGTTATGAATCATGGACTCTGCCTAATGGTAACTTGAGTATGTGTGTGTGTTTTAAATCTCAGATCAGAGCTGTAAAGTATAAAAATATAACTCAGCAAAATTTACAAGTGCAACCTGTGCTGGCGAAACTTTCCTTTTAATGGTAATACTGGGCTTGTTGGAGACAAGTCATATTTCATTTTATGCTTAGCTGCACCCAAGTTTTAATAGAGAGACCATGATAGCTGCTATTTACCAATAAAATTTAAGAAAAATCATTGAAATGTATACAAAAGAACAAAGATGAATTGCCTGCAATGAACTGTCATATTCTTCTCGGAATATTAATGAAAAATGGCAACTTTACTGAAAATTTCTGCCCCTTGTGTCCCTTTCTTGTTGTGAAAAACCCAAATTGGCTCCTAACAGTGTGTTTCAATACCACTGCCATTTGTCTTGAAGAGGTCTTTAAAGGTGCTTATAATTACAGGGCTTTGTGCTGTAAATCATCTGTTCTTAATAACTAGGTTTGCTGAGGAAATGTTGCAGTAATGTGATTTGAGATGTGGGCTGGGCAGTTTTTCATGACTTACCCTGGGCAAGCAGATAAAACAGAAATTTTCATTATTCTCAGCATCAATGACTCATCTTGACTTCTTCATTGTCATTTTATTCCTCTACCATATTTTCTCATTGGATCAGTCCATCACAGAGAATGGCTGTACAAACTACCAAGCTATGTGACCCAAATCAACTACTCATCTACTTTGAATCTCATCTGCTCACTTATAAAAGAAAGGAGTTGCCCAAAATAATCATGCATGTCTTGATTCTAAAATTGAGAATTTAGCTTCACCCATAAAAAGGTCAGTGAAAAAGGTTTTTTTCCTATTCCTCAATTCTGGGCTGACATAGGACCTGCTTTAACAAACAGAAAGTATTTTCCTTGTCTTGAATTCTCGATAGTCCAGCAATCCCACTTTTGGGAATTTACCCAAAGGATG